>JAWRVF010000864.1:0-150582 GCA_036785485.1 Physcomitrellopsis africana
TATTTCTTGGAATGAATATGAATAATACAAGGGTTATTATGGATACAACAAATATCCAAAATCAAGGTGAATTTGAATATGGAGGAGCGCAAGGCTTAATAAAAGAAGCCCAGACCATCCAAATTCAAGAATGCGTGATTGAAAAAAAGAGGAATAGAGTTATTCATGAGAAAGATATTATTGAGCTTGTAAGCAAGAAGAAGTCTCCAAAGAACAAAAAAGCTTCTCAAGAGACAAATTCAAAAAAGGTATCTTCTTTTGTTCATTCTAGTGATACACTATTACCAAAAGAGTGGTGGGAGAAGGACAAAGAGAACGAAAAAGATGACTCAAGCAAGTCCAAAGCAAATAATGAAGAAGGTAATCTATATGAAGCTTATCCAACTGTGAAGATCAAGATTGGAGATGTGGAGGAGGACCAAAACTTCTTTGTACAAAACTCTACTACATATTCGGTAATACTTGATCAATCTTATATTGCAATTGCTAAGATGGAGATTAGAGTCTTGAATGATGGTTCTCATTATGTCAAGATTCGTAGTTGTAATGGGAAGAACGCTGTGCAAATTCTTATTGTAAAGCTTATTCATGAAAGGCATAGAGAGCAGCTAAGAGAGATGCCTTTAGAGCCAAGAAATACTTTCTTAGGTTTTTAAAAGGCACCCATGTAGGATGGAGGTACATGGGTGCAAAATAGATTATCTCCAAACTCCAACATAGAAAATTTTGGTTCTAGATTTTGGATTTGATTGGCAATAGGTTTATGAGTTTTCAAAGGGTTGAGGATTTGAATCTTATAAATAGAAGAAGGATACAAAAACAAGAAAAAAAAAAATTTAAAAAGAGTGGGTTTAGTTTCAAATGATGAAATTGTAGTAGGAAATAACAGAAGAAATAAGTTTAGAAGATGGTTTGGTATAAGTTTAGGATGAAGATACTATAGTAGAGATATACTCAAGAAAAGATGCTAAGGAGCCAGATTGGAAAGAGAAGTGCAGAATTGGGCATTAATTTACTCAAAAATCGTTATTGTCGAAGATTGAGATTCTCTGCACATACCAGATGGTGTTTCAGTGGATGTCGCATCGTAATCACATGACGTAAAAAATCCACCAAAATGCGCTCAATATGTTTATATAGGTTTAGATATGTTAGAATGGTTAGTAAGTTAAATTAAAAATGGTTGATAGAAAAAACTTTATTTTATTTTATTTTACTTATTTTAATTATGGTATTTAAAAATTATAAGATCTAAATGTTTAGTATGAAGCCTTGAGAGAAGGTGGGGACTTAAGGATGAAAATTTAAGCTAGTAAGAGGCTAATTGGGAGGGATGAAATCAAGCCATGGTCGGATGAAGGCAAGGAATAGGGAACTTCATCCCTATTGGTCGAATACCATGCCTAATGGGCTTTGAGGAGGCTGCCCGCGACCTTAATAAGGGTTTCGGCGACTTCAAAAAGGGGATTCGCAATTCCAGAGGTAGGGTTGTAAAGTTTAGGATTTTGGGTATAGTTTGAGAGGAAATTTTAGGCGATTTGGAGTTAGGATGAAGAAGTTATACTTGTTCAAAGTTAAAGAGTGGATTTCATACATACTGTCACTCTTTTGGGATTTTGCGGAATTATACAAAGGCTTTTGGAGATCGGACAGTGCGGTTAGAAAGGTGATTTTAAGATCTACGTCTTTTACAAAGGAATTCTTAAGTTTTGAGTTTAGACGAAGGAGACATGAAGAGTTGAAGACAGCGCATCCAATTCCAAGGCAGTAAGTAGACCATTTTGTTGATGGTGATGGGGTTTGCCATATCTTAAGTTTTTGGACGAATTTTGGTCTCAAAATTTCCAAGAAGGTGTATTATTGTGCTAAGAAGCTATACATCAAAGTTTCATAGCATTTGGACTCTTAGATTGTGAGATATGCAGAATTTAGTACACGGGTGTATGTAAACAAGGGTTTAAAGCTACTGCTAGGGTTTTGGCGATATCTAAAGATCGATAATGAAACGACGGTTGAAATTTGTGGTGGTAGTTGTGAAGAATATATCAGTACTTCATGTAAATTTGGAGTAGTTTTGGACGCGTCGGATTAAGCGTAATATTGAAGCTGAAATTCCACCGAGAATGAGGCTATATTCATATGTTTTGAGCGGGTTCGGTGAAATGTGACAAGGTATACCTACGCATGGAGATCTTTATATAAATTGGGGTTTTATTATACTTGAATCTTGAGTAATTAGCGGCACTAAGCTCAACAGATTCTCTCTACCCCGACAACGTGTTGCATATAAGATTTATTTACATTAAATTTACATTTTTCTAATTCAGTAAAACTTTAAATACATATATATATATATATATATATAAGAACAAAATAATTCAAGGATTATTATGAAGTAAATTTTTTAAATTATTTTAGTTTTAACTTAGAGTTTGTATTTAATATATATATATATATATATATATATATATATTAAATACTTAATCACATATCTATTATATAATAATTAATATATATTTATATTTCTATAAAATTTAGATATAAACTTACATATATTTTAGAATTTTTAAACTTATTAATAATATCTATATTATATTAATAATTTAAAATATATCATAAAAATATTCATTATTTTATTGTTGACAATATTTTTTGAAATGTACTTTGATATTGATTTTGATATTTTAGTAAATTCAACTTTAGACCATTGACAAATTTAACTATTTATAATTTAGTTACGAGCTAAATAATCAAAATTTAACTACTAGTATTTAATTAAAACTTAGATTAGTACATGAATTATACATGCATTTGCATAATATGATTTGCATTAGCATCACATAAAATATATTGCAATTAATTTTTACTTTAATTACAACTTGTGGCACAAGGATTGAATCCACACAATGGATATGTAATAAAGTATTTTTTTAAAAATTTCTTGATGAAATTTTAATTGTTATTAATATACTCAAATGTATAATAAAAATATTTTCTTTTGAAGAAAAAAATTTCTCAAATATTGTAAAATACATATAACAAACTTATATTAAATTATATTTTAATTTATATGGATGTCATTTCTAACGAAAATACAGGAACATTGTTTTATAACTCAACTACTACTTGCTCACAAAATAATTTCAAAATTAGTTTTTCACAACTGTATTTTATGATTTTCAAAAATATCAATAAATAATCAAAAATCTGAGGCAAAAGTAAACAAATAAAAGGGAAATAAATGAATGAGTTTATAAACAATGTAAAATTTTGTATACAATTCAATTTTTTTATCATAAAAAATTTACGTTCTTAATCCAAGAAATTTTAGAATTTTTATAACAAATCAATAGATCTAAAGGACACCATTCTGACAAGCAAACCTATTGAGTGCATTAATATTATGCTCATATTATGTGGGAAGTGATTTCTTTATCTAAACTACTATTCACAACATATAATTTTCACCGTTGTGTTTTTCTTGAATTTAGAAATAAAATAGTTCAAAAATAATATTAATTAATTAATATTTATATATTTAAATTATTAAACAAAAAATATTACAAAAACCTGTTTTCATTTCTTTTGTTCATGAATGAATACTAACCTCATCTACTACATCAACATATTTAAAATTTCTCTACAACTTATAAATAAAGCGTGAACATATATTTTCATACACCAATTTTCACGACAAGAAATCAGTTTGAATGAACCCACCATGAATGAAAACAAGGAGTGTGAAATATATCATGATCCTGATGAACTGTGCAACTTCAATATTATTGTCATTAACAGTTCATAAACCTGAGTTCACATTCATTTTACAAAAACTTGAACAACCACCACTGATTTTGCATGCATTCATCATGGAGACCCAATACTACACCGATTCGAGATTTGAAATATCTTCACTTTATTACAGGATTTTCCAACCCTTGAATCTAACATAGGTATGAATTCAAGGTACCCTTGTGACCACTCACACAACAAGAGCTCCAAACCCAACCCCCTTTCTAGGAGGGGGGAAGGTAGCAACATCCAAGACGAGCATATTCTCAATTCAATAACTTCCTTTCTGTCCAAGTAGAGGCTAAGAAGAGGAGGAGATAGACAGGATTGGAGGCGACAGAGGTGACAATTTGTACCTTCTTACGTCATTTCCAAATGAATGCAATTCAGCGAGTTTAACACTTCCATCTAGAAAATCTTCTATGATGTCGTCGGATTACTGGGCCAGTGCCAATGAGTCCAAACGAGCCACGTTTACGTGCTCGAAAATTGGAAGTCAAAGTTCATGGAGGGACTTAATTGTCCGGAAGCCATGGTCTGGAGGCAAAGGAGCATTTCCAGGGCGTAGTAGGAGCACCGCTTGGAGACCTGAAATAGAATTGTGAGCTGAAACTAGTGTGGAACTTGTAAAAAGAAAGGAAATGGCATGGATGACTCGAGAAGAGTTTTGCATCATGCAGAGATGTTTGCCGAAGCTTCAGACGACTGGACTTAGATGCGACTAAGAAATCGAATCTTATAAGATGCTTAGAAGTTGAAAATATTAGAGGTAGTAGAGATGGACCTGCTTCCTTCGCAGCTACGGCTTCAGCAAGCACATCAGTGGCGAATGTTATACAGCTAGGGTGATCGACTCCAACTGTGAGGTAGATTTCTTTGTAGCTTCTGGACTCTCTCTTGTTTCTGCACAATGAAAAAAAAATCATTTCACCAAGTTGCACATCCATGAAAAATCTCATCACACCTGAATGCATAGATCAATTTATTTCCGACCTCAAACCTTTCCATTAGCTTCAGTAGATAAACTCATATATGCTCGCAACCCTCCTAAAACAGTCCGCAGAAAAGAGTAGAAGATACAGCTAATTCAAAGATAGAAGAAGGCTAATACGAGTTATAGGAAGGGAGCAATGCATATCTTCCACGGATTTTTAGTGTTAGATGGCATACCCAATAGTAGTGTCGAAGAACCCGGACAAGTAGACCCGAAGGTCACCAAAGTTCGTGTTTCCGAAAATATGCTTTTGAGCTTCTCGGCTCCCACTAGAATATATGTACGCTTTCATGCCCCTTGCATCCCAGTCTGCTAGAGCCTCAGGTACATCCTCAAAGACCACACCTTTCAACTCACCCTTTTCATACCCGACTCTCCAAATGTGGCCCTGCAGCACCAATATGAGGAAGTAATCAACTCCATTCCGAACAAACTTACGACTCCGAGCATCTACGGCATATAAAAACTGCATATGACACTTAAGAAGATAATTCCAAACTCACACCTGCAGCTCTTTCAGAGCAGTAACTTTGCGGTCAGCTTTGATCATGGCCTGCACATTCTCCTCGACAGCTGCAATAACAGCTTCGAAACCTGCACTTTCGACGGGTATTTCTTTAGCTCCTGGTACTCCGTTCATTAAGTCCTCATGCACCTGCAATGAAGTAAAATAGTATTAGTAAAATCGAGAGTCGAGGTGCTGAGAAATTATCAACGCAGTTGCTATTAAAATGGCTCATGTGCCAATGCGCTGAGTCCTGCCAACTCACTTGATCACGAAGTAGTTGGATGTCGTTAAGAGTTTCAGTAGTGTCGTAGGTAGATCTCAAGAAACTTCCAACATTGTCTCTCGCATACGGGAATAATACTTCAGTCACGAACGAGATCGGTGTTGTGGTGCCCTCGATGTCCAGCACAACCACTTTCTGCAAATGTAGTAGTACTTCGTGTAAGCAAACTTGCTTGCGAACTGAAGAGTCAATTTTGATGAATCAATGCACAGATAGTCAAAATTCAAAATACAGGTAGAGATCTTTAAAAAGGAAAAGTCAGACACCAAGAAAAAAACATCAGATCCAACTCCATCTGTGTGTAGCATTCACAGGGAGTTCAAAACTTGATGTCTAAATTACCTTTGAGCTGGCCTTCTCACTTGATTCAGTTGAAAGGGCATGTGTTCTTGTAAGAGGCCCATGCTTGGGATCAGCAGGACCAAAGCGTAGTTCAGGAAGCTTAAACGAAGCGCCAAAAAGGTATCGGTAGCACTCTGAAATTGTGGAATCTGTAGAAACGGAGAGAATTTCCGAGGATTGAAAGCAATGTCAATAATCACAGATCACGACAAAGCAACTAGGAGAATCAGTGACTTGCAACGGGTGCCATTGGGAAGAAGCAACACCAGGAGATCAATTCTGAAAAGAACAGAAATATCTCACCGGAGGAAGCCATGGCGATGAGTCGCGCCTGCACATCTGTACTAGGCTCCGGCTTCTTCAAGGAAATCCTCTCCCCAGTCCCTGACACCCATCCCCAATTGAAAACGCGCTTGCACAATTCCGAAGCTAACTCCCTCAGCTCCTGCGCATTCGGAGAGCTGATTCTCTCCTCAGCAACCCCACCACCCATATCCATCCCCACACTCATTTCCCCACAATCCCTCCATCCAAGGCCAGCTCTCGCACCCCCGCCTCCTCTACACCCAACCCACATAACACAACGATGGCGACTCAAACTCCAATTTCTGTCGCTCCAAGAGCTAGCAACGAAAAGAATCAAAGAGGAGGGAGAAGAAGAAGAAGAAGCAGACTGCAACACAGCAGCCATGAATGGAACGTCTTCCAGAGCAAGAGTCAGGGGCGGTTTCTACGAGTTGGAGGAAAAAAAAATCGCTGCATGAAACAAAAACTGGCTGGTCGTTGCAGTGCAATTGAGAAAATGGGCCATCCGCTTTGGATTTGCGAGGCGGACGCTCGTCGTACGCCCATCCGTGCGGGAATGGACAAGGAGAACGAGGAAGAAAAGTGGCCGTGCCAAAGTGAATGGGCCACAATCAGTCGGTCTTTTCAGTAGCCACTGACTATTCTGCTGATTATAAATTCTGGCAGGCAGGGTCTTTCCTCCCGATGACATACCCGGTATAGAACTGGGTGAGCGAGATAGTGGTACCTGCGCATATTGGGTACATTACGGACGTCGACAGGGTTGGGCTACGAACTTGCCTGTAGTGAAGTAACAAAGTGGTGTAGGAAGTCCAAAATAGCCGTCTCTTCACAAGCATTGCATCACTAACAGTTGCTCCTGGTTTCCGTTTAAGGAGCATTTAGCAGGTTCAACACAAAGAAGATAGGATTGAATAGCAATTCACAGAGTGATTGATACCGATATTGGAAGAATATCAGAAGTAAAGATTCATTTACAAAAGAAATTACATGCTTCCAACCACATCCTTGATGAGATGATAAAATTGTCCACAAAAATGTTCTGGATGTGGCACAACCACCTCCGTTAGTGTGCAACGTAACTCTACACTTGTGGTACATAATAAACTACAGTGAACAACATGCAAGCCTGAGTCACAGATCACCACAACCGCGGCTCCTTCCATGTTCATAATGCTTGCTGGCGTTCACTCCTGCTCCAAAATGGGAGGCAAAGTATCAATCTGCAAAAAGCAAATCACTGGTCAAAATGAGGAGGAAAGTAAAACGAATCCCCCCCATATACATGCAGTGACATAGTACCCAGTACAAGTCTTGGTCCTCTTCAATAGAAGTTTCACAACTTTCTCTGTTGATTACCAAAAGCTTCAGTAAATGTGTAGAAGATAACATGTGCAATGTCGTGAAAACATAGACACGGCACAAAAACTGTATCATTTGACAATCTCGCATTTTTCGAGAAAGATGTGTAATTGCTCCTCCTACATTTCAACTTTTATAAGATATACTCAGATATTACATTAAGAACAAATAAGATGGAACTGCTGTATTCCACCACACAGGTCATCAACCCACACAGACGAATCCAGTACGTTATCCAAACTAAGGCATGATTGCTGAGAGGCAAATCACTGATGAGTCTGAGGAAACGTTGAAGATCTAATTCGGTTGTAGTCTTGTCCACCAAAAGTAAAATACTAATGAGACTGCAGAAATATTGAAGATCAAATACAAATATGGTCTCGCAGATATTGCCGAAGCAATCTGCAGCAGATTACATATCCTTCTCTAACCATACCTTCACAGATACGGGATGTGCAATCCAAAGCGTCAAACCCGTAACCTAAATTGAACCAATCTGAAAAAAAAAATAACCGTCGAATAATCTAGAGTTCAGACAAAGAAGCAGAGAGCGACTTCATAATTTTGTCCGTCGAGTCCAGGCCTAATCTGTTAGTAAAGCACCACAATAACATACATCTCTCGAGACATATCTAGATAGGCACGCAAGAGGGGCACAACCAAATACTGGGAATCAGAAATGAACGACGACAAATATTTACACGCGATATATTATGTAAATGTACGTAAGGCACACGTGTCCAAGTTACATGCTAAATGTATCTCTCGAAACTAATCTATGAACGGAACAATGAAAGAATAAGGCTGGCTATTTCACGTTGTCCTCATTTTCACATTTCCCAACCCATGCTACCACGCAAAGCACGAACAATTCCATTCGAAGCTTTCCAAGCTTCGAAAAAGTTGTCAGACCTCTGCACGATGTTCATGAACGATTCATGTAGACTAATCCACTACTTGAAACAAAGCAAGATGTCTATGGATTCGAATGTTCACTTTACTCTCATAGGTATATCCCAAAAAGTCAAAGGTTCCATTCAAAGAGTGTCACAAATAAACATAAAGAGGCGCCTAGGCTAAAGCTGAGAGCAAGTGTTTCCACTCTACAGAATTCATTTCCATTTTCCATTAGGGGAGAAAATTGATTACAAATAGTACTTTGACTGCTATGTGCATAACCTGCACAAAAACTACTTATAAATACTTGGAGATCTTGAAAAGAACTTCTACAGCAAAGTCATTCTGTGCACCAGCGACTGACTCGGCCGTACAGAAGTCTAAGTGCATTTCGTTGTAAAAACACTATGATGTAATACACGACGTTCACAATGTATATTGCGCTCTGTATATCTAATAGTTCACTTAGATCTGTAGTAATCAGAACAGCAGGCCTGTCACTATGTAATAAGTATCATTTGGGTAACACAGCACAATGCCAGGAGGGGGAAGGAATGCAAAAAATATTTGGTAGCGAAAGAGGCGCGGCAAACTCTAATACTCAGGGATCATTTTGAATAATCTGCTTGCGACCTGAAGGACTCTTTCAAATGCCTATACAGGAATACGAAAGTTTCGTACTAGCACTGATGGTATCCAACTCCCAACGTTATGGCGTTACGCACGAGCAGTGTCAGAGGTAGGGTTAAGGACAACTACCTCAAAGATTGATGAAGACTTATGGAATTGGACCTTGAGTGTAAATGAGTCTTGCGCATTAATCCCGTTTAAAAATATCTGATCAAAGTGTCCACGGAATTGATATCCACTTGAACATGAGCCAAAGATGTCGTCGAAAGCCGAGATGATGTGAATCCGTTCTTCAACGATCTATCTGATGTATGGCATGGTTATCTTGGTTTGAATTTGCAGCATCGTCTACAAGTATGTTATAGTTCAATTCCTTACCACGTCGTCAGGTAAAGACTACTTTCCTAACGCCCAGCAGCGTTAGATGCCACGTGACCTTCGATCCCGCGCAAATACACACGAATACTTGTGGTTCAGCATCATGGTTCGAGACATAAAACCTGACACACCAGAACTTGTTTTGCTTCCACAGGGCTCCGAAACAACCAGCACACAGAAAACGATGTCGCATGTCAACCAGATCAACACATCCCAGTAGAGTTGGAAACACAGACGATACTCGACCGACACAACGCACCAGCAGGAGGAATAGTCCCCCCTGTACCACGCAACCGATTTTTTATTGTTATTAAGAGTGAGACCCACCCCGTAAGCGCACCCGTAAGGGAAAGGTCTCGCGACACAACAGTCAGCCTGATAACTCAGCTTTAAGCTTGGCTAAACTGTGGTCGTCAGCTCTTTAAATAATAAACCTCGACGCCAAATAAAATCCGTCGGCGACAAAACGGCGTAGTAACCGACCACGAAAAGTCGTGCTAAAATAACTTCGTATGCAACATCGCAGGCCCGCTCACCGGTCGCTTCTGATCTATGATTACAATGAAGACAGCATCAGAGAAACACTCCAGGTTCAACTAAAATACAGTCAGGAGACAAAGAGAATAGCAATTTGAAATAGAACACCAAGATGCAGCACTTTGATCAAAATAGGCGACGAATACTAAACAGCACACTGAGAACGTTAACAATAAACCGACCCTAAACTGCATGACCGCTACCACGGATATAGTGCTTCACCTGATAACGACGTCCTTCAAAGCAAACGTATCGTTTCCAATAAGATGTAGAGTAAGTGCAAGTGTATTTGACATTAGCTGCCACGATCCCCGATCAACACAAGTCCATCGTAATCGGGCGAGCCGTCGTACAGGAAACTACACCCACCTCCGCCTAAAATCCAAGGCGCAAGCACACTCATCTTCAGAACACCCACCGGAGGCCATTCTAGAGATATCTCTGCCCCTCTGCTGCGCACAGCACCAATCACCCTCCACAAATAGCCGTCCATCTCCACGCGCACCAGACCCTCGAACATCTCAACTTCAGGTCTAGCCACTTTCTCTGTTTCACAATGCTTGAAAAGCAAAACTATGCCGGCATAACAGTCAAAGAATGCTTAGCAGACATTTACTTTAAACCTCCAACGAAAACTTAAGGCCAAAGCAAAAGGACAGATACTGTAAGGACCTAGAGCTCCCTATGGAAAAGCCTGCATATTGCTTCGTGCTGGCGTAGTTTCCACGCGAAAGAGATGACTCCTAAAACCGTCCAAATCAAAGGCAATCCGTCGATCCTTACCGCACGGTTTGGTGTGCTTTCGATTACCATGCAGTGGTGGTATTCGGTTAGAGGGAAGTGACAGGTAAGATCTAGAAAGTTCTACAGGAATAATACTAAGTCGCCAGGTCCATCGCGGCCGTTGATATTCTCAGCATCCTTTGCCGCTCGATGGAAAAATCTTCCGTTGGCGTTACGGAAGCGTACGTGGACTTGAGGCCATGTGGCGACGTAGGTGTGAAGTACTAATAGGGTTATATTGACTGGAAAAAGCCAAAATTTCAAAATAGCATCAAATACTTAGTTTCAAAATAATAATTTATAACAAATTTGTAGAAGAAGTGGTGGTAAAAGGTGTGGCGAATTATTTCATGGCAATGAGGGGATCAAGTCATTCTTGTAGAATTCAAAAATAAGACTCGAAAAACGTTTTGCATGTTTCGTCTTTTCACTACTTCACATTAATTATTGAATGTTCCAGAATAACAGTAATAAAATATATTGTTCATTTCATGCCATAATTATTTAACACTTTGACTTCATAATTTATTTTAAGACATTTGACAATTATTAAGATTTACGTTCTGCATATGCATTCTCAAAATTTGCAATGTTGTGTACAGCGAATTGTACCTTCTTCTTTTTTCCTCCCTAAAACATCAAAAGAGAATAAATCAAGCGCAAAAATCGGATGTGTCGTGTTATGTAACGTTTTTTCAAAAAAAAAATATATACCTTTTTACATTTCTTTCACCTAATAGTCGATTGTTGAGTAAATTCCTCATTCAAGATTAAAAAACTAATGGTTGCTAATTTATGTAAAATTGTCATTTACATAAGCTTGGTATGTGCACAATTGAGCTTGGTTTGCAAGCTTTATCAATTGATCTCCATTGAATATTTTAGGTGTGGGTTAGGTACACAGTGAAGAGCGCATTTGCACTGTTGAATGCTTGCATGTTACAAATTAACCAATTTTTTCCTTACTAGAGGTCACGTAATAGAAATTTGCATAGTCAAAATTTACAGTTGTTTAAATTTTTTATTGCTACCATCAGCAAAGGTATGCTGACATCGATTATTTCGATGTGGGAATTTTTTCTTGATCTCAATCTTTATTCTTTGCAGCCATCGCCGACAACTCCAGCTGGTAGAGTTAATTAGTATTTTATGTGCATGAACCGGTATATTGAGAGATAGGTAAGAAGGGAAGTGTGTATAGTGTGTAAAAGGTGAAGGTTACCATTTAAGGGAGAGTTGCCCAGTTCATGCACCCTTTCAGTTGCTTTGCTGCTACTAATTAAGTCGGAGGGGCTCGAAAGCGCGTACCACAACGAAAAAATATCAACCCTTCTCCAGTTAGACAGCATGATATATTCAAGCAAAGGAACAAAACAATGGCAAAGTAGAACAGTAGAGGTTGCAGATGGGGTAGCAGTATGACAACGTGCTGAACATCGTGAAGAGAGGGACTCATAACAAATGAAACAAATGTAACAGTTGTCAGCTAGAGAGAGCAAATCCATTCCAAGGGAGTTGAACCCTTCCAACCACATCAAGGATGAAGTGATCTCCGCTGCCTGTCAACAGGAATGTTTACTCTAACAGCATACGTGCAGCTTTCAAAGATGCTAAAAACTTGTGAAATTAGCTTAACCACCATCGGTGAAGCAGAGAAGACGTACTGCTTAAAGTGCAGCGGTCAGTGAGGTGCTCTGGTGCACACAAATAAAGCTACTCTACATTTAAGTCTGAAAATAGATAAAACATTCTTACTACTGTCATGCGGGAGTGTCGCGTTGCGATTCTACAAGCAAACCAAATGTTTCATAGGTTGCTCTAAACGTATGTACATTCGAACCCAATGTACTGCATGAGTAATTGAGCAAGAACCTACACTCCTGAGACAGTCGCAGACAGCGTACACTGTCTCACGGATTTGATAAGAACTATAAACCTCCAAAAAGAAGAAAATTCAGTGTACAAACAAATGAAACAGAATCAACAGAGCACAGACTATGCACAAATTTCAAGAAATGCATGTGGTAAACAATAACAGAAAT
This sequence comes from Physcomitrellopsis africana, assembly GCA_036785485.1. Classification (NCBI taxonomy): domain Eukaryota; kingdom Viridiplantae; phylum Streptophyta; class Bryopsida; order Funariales; family Funariaceae; genus Physcomitrellopsis; species Physcomitrellopsis africana. The sequence goes on from JAWRVF010000864.1 coordinate 12,855, forward strand.
TGGTAACTGATGGGTCTGAAAAAAAGCCGCCTCCACCATGAGAACCAAGTGGCTTACAATAAGAAGTTGAGGAAGGGACAACTACCTCGAGGGTTGGTGAAGGTGACTTGCATCATGTCTGTAATGTACAAATCATGTACAAGGTTGGGAAGCACTCCCGGTGCAAACGCATGAATGTGCAGAGATCTCTCCACCTCTGGCATCACCAGACGAAAGGTAAATTGAACAGCTCTAAAACACATCACAGTAATTATGAGATCAACCCCGTGTCCAGTGAAAAAGGACACTCCGCTTAAATTTCAATCGAGTTTGTGGAGGATCCTTAGTCCGTAACCTCAGCGACACTTTGCAGACAAGCACGATGTACTTTCAGTGGTTCTACCACCAGCGCAAAGCTTAAGTTACATGTATGCAATATCCAATGACGGTTACTTGAGTACACGAATCTTTCGTATTGAACCAGTTACTGGTGAAGACATTCCAACCATTTTTCTGATTGCACACGGTGCGTCAACAACCAGTACACATTATTATGCCCCATGCCATCCAGATCATCACATCATAGAAAAGTTGACAACAGAGAGGAAATACGACCGACACAACGCACCAGCGGGAGGCTCGGCCCTCCCAACACCACCAAACCAATATTCAATTAAGATAGACCCGCCCCGTAAGCGCACCCATGAGGGCAGGGTCAAGCGACACAACAATCATCCTGATTATCGCAGTTCAACCAAGCCTAGATTGTGGTAGTCAACATCTTCAAGATGTAACCCTCAGCACAACAGCCTGCCCAGCCGAGACCTGACCTTCACTGATCTCGAGAAGCCGCCCAACTTGACAGATGCTTTGTTTCTGAGCTAGTGACGAAACTTATTCACAAGTCTCAGCTACAGGAGAACACTAGTCTTGCTTACCATCCTTCGAAAACAAGAGACAATACAGAAATACTCCACTTGCGTAAGTGGATTCGGCCATTTAAACCAAAGCGGATGGATTCGACAGAAGATTTAAAATCGCCACCACGACACAGGAGGAGAAACATATCGTGTACAAGACTTCCGAATCGAATCATGCCTTGAGGTGCGCTTTGTCGTTTCCGTCGAGAAATAGTACTGCTAACATCATGTCACACACTCGGCCATGGGAAACCTAACGTGATTCCTGTTCCATACTCTCGTGAGGGCTGATCCATATTGATCACACTCTCCCTTCCTCTTCTTACTGTTAAACCAACCGCATTCGAGCAGACACTCGAAAGCAACTCATCTCCTCACCAACCCCTCCTTATCGAAACGAAACAAGAGCTCCGCGCTTGCAAGCCTAACTTGCGTAGTCTCAACAACTACTTACGGCTCGTAGTCTCAACAACTACTTACGGCTTCCACACACAAGCTTCTGTGACGTCTCATGCAGGCAGAGACTACATTTGCAGAGTTAAAACAGTTGGTGAACAATGCGGTGAACAATGCGGTGAACAAACCGACATAGCAATGACTGGCGCCGAAACATGAAGAATATGCTGCGAAACAAGGAATGCAGAAAGAGGAAATCCTCCTCCTACCTATACCTCCGGTCGCCGACCTACGGTTTGAATTCCCGCCATCCAGACGCTCCAGTCGTCGTTGGTCGATAGAGGAAGAATGTGAATAATAGTTCATCCATTCAGTTATATTCATCCTGTCTGTAACATTAAGTTGCCCTTTCGCGCAAGGAGGGAGCTGGAATGTAGTCCCCTGCTTTTGTGCGAGATTGCGCGGCAGTTTCAAAATTCCGAGGCGCCTCGTAATTCACGGCCCAGAGAATATCCGAAACGTGCGGCTACTGGCAACGACGTAGTGGATGGAAATGGGTTATTATGGGGGATATCATCCAATCTTCATGGGAATCTTTTGGAACCAATACGTGGCAATATTACAACAATTTCAGATCATTTTATACAATTTATTTGCCATTTTAATTTTAATTTTAAAGTGGCTCCTCTTTACATACGGTAACTCATATTCTTATTCTTCAAGGTAAAGTTATCACCATTACTCGACCCAAAACAGATATAAATAGTGGATTAAATCCTTCGAACCTGTACATTATCTCATGATTAGACTATATTTCATACCTTTTTTAGAAAAAATCAACGTATGCTCTTAATTTCAAACTTCTATCTAAAAAGATATTGATTAATTTCCATTTGTGTATATCATTAATACTCTATCATTTTACATTTAAAAATGTTATTTACTTACAAACATCGCATCAATATATTGGTGATATTATGGGTAGAAGAAAACACATTGACATCTTCTCATTTGTCTTTAAACTTATGTACATGAAACCAATTTTCAACAGCATTTTTATGAACAATTCTAAACTGTTGCATCTTGAGTTTTTATATACACATGTCAACCAAGTCACAATTGTTAAGGGATATTTACATGTATGGTTTGGAACCACTTTGGGTGGAAAGCAATGTATCCTTTACTGAATTTTTGTGGTATTGGGGGCTGGGTTTGTTGGGTACTAGAAACTCTCTCTTTTATTTCATTTAAGCATCAGGGGCATTATGTCAATGGAGTAGCTTTCTTATCTACTACATTGTATTGCTATATCTTGACTTTGTTTGAGATTGAGAGTCCTTTATGGGCAAAAGAAAGTTAAATGTTGTAACATGCAACAATCCATTAAAATATAGGATCATATGTTTATTTTTATTTTTATTTTTCTCCTTCCAAGTGGGCTTTTTCTTTATTGACTGCTACCATGGTGTGCTTCTTTGAGAGAAATCCATAATGCTCTTTGGGAACAACAAACTTACATTACACTTATATTTTATTCTTCAATAAAACATTATTTCAGTTATTGAAGTTCCTTACTTCAAAGTTGTATTGAAAGCATTTAAATTGAAAATAATTAAAATTTTTAAATATATTGTAAGAATTATAAAATAAGATCCATTAAATACTTTTAAACTTATGATTGATTTAAAAATGAAGTTTGTGGTAAAATCATAAAATTGAAATTCGAAAAACTTTGCTAACAGCACATTTTCATAGTGAAAGTGGATATGTATGTATGTATGTATGTATGTATGTATGTATGTATGTATGTATATAAGTTACTGGTAATTTATTTATGTAATTCTCTTACAAAATTTCATAATAATTATGATGGTAAAACTCTAAAATAACATACAATGTTGGTTAGATTATTATTGGTGAAACAGAAAAATACAAATAATTTAGAACTTAATAATATTTTAGTTTTTCTAGACACAAAATCGAAAATGTATTGCTAACTAAGACCATAAGATTTATGTATTGCATTTTATATTTTAATTCAGATTTTGTTTTTTTCTTTTTTACATATATATCAAAGTATATTAAAAGGTATATGTATGATGCCAAAATTAATAGATGTGTAGAGAAGTTTATCATCTACTTTGTTCTTATTTTATAAAAATATAAAAATAAAAAACCATTAAAGATACATTGATGCAAATTTGTAATTTTGTTGTTAAAATAATATTAATAATAGTAAAAATGATTTCTGTTTGTGTGTATGTGTGAATTAATTCAAGTTTTTCATAAACATTATCATGATTAAAATAAAATCTATTTCAAATTAAAATTAAAATAAAAAACAGAATCATTAAAGATGACACTATTTTTTTTTTAGATTATTTTATAATAACAAAAAAAAAATCGAGGTATAAAAATTCATACAGAAAACATGCATGGTAATTTAACAAATAGAATTAAGTTTAAAAACATTTAACTATATTTAGTTATAACAAAATAAACAATTACCAAAAAAGTTGAGTTATACAATTTGTAGGTTTTGAAAAAAGTGTTCAAGAATGATTTATTGCTTTCAGAATAGGATCTAAAAAAATTAACTCTAATAATGTCAATTCTTTAACAAGTTTTATTGTGATAAAAAAGTATTATAGTTTACTATTTTAAAAACTTGGTATTACAAAAACGACCAAAAAAAAAAAAAAAAAACCCCCAAATGAATACAAACAATCAAGTACACCTATGCATTGTAGAAAGTTTCAACATCAAGTGATGACTATACATAAAACAAAAATCAACGAATGCTTTTTAATCACAAAAGAATAATTTCTGTAATGTTACAAATTTTTGACGAATTTAACTTTTCTTTATTTTGCATTTAGTCTTTATAGTGTATTTTAAAATTGAGTTGATTATTATTGCTACCATTATTCTAAAAAATAGACAAAACACGAAGCTCACAATTTTCCCATTTTTCTTATGGTTACTTTTGGAAATTGTTCTCTTGCACCCTCAAACATGTTCATCATGGTCATCTATGTAATAAATGTCCTAAAAACATTGACTCAGTTTTTTGTTACTCACTGCACATTCATCACAGGCACACTTACACTGACTCGGAAATCTACAAAGCAAAAGCCATGCAGACTTTCGAAACCCTTGTTGTTCATGGGCCACTTCAACAGAAAATGTCATTTTGCTGGTTATCTTCTAGAAATTCTGCTGAAGAGAATTATTGTACAACCGGATTACAAGACATTTGACACTGACATTGTTGGGTAGCGTGGAGCTTTCAGTGAATCCAGGCACTTGGCAAAATTTATGGACGCTTCTGTTGGTCAAAGAAAGGATGTAGAAAGCTGCCATGCGTTTGGCATGAACTATATTCTAAGAAGAAGCAAAATAATGCTTTAGGACCCGATGCACTGAGGGGCAAAGGTACTTCAGTGAGAGCCAGTGTGGCCAGTACCTATTAATCAAATCAACACAACAAACCACATACCGACTGCCGGAAAGCTCTGAGATGGCGCTTCCATCTTCTGCCTTTACTCTCTGCCAAATTTGCCACCCTGTTAGAAGTGCCAAGAGCTTCTTATGAGAGCACTTACTTTTACAGAACAAACATTTTAGAAGCAGAGAATTAAGAGGAAAAGGTACATGACAAGCAACACGATTTGAATAATAAAAATGTATAAAATTTAACTGGTGGAATGTGTCAACTTAAAATCTTAAGGATGGAATGTTGGCTTTACCTCTCTCTTGCAACGATTCGTCACTGTATTCTGAATGCATTAAATGGAGATCCCCTCTAATGGCAGCTAATAAAGCATCGTTCACCTGCAATATTCACAGACACACATGTAAAGAAATAATCTTTCTCACATTGTAGTTCTAAATTTCGGTGTTCCGGACCATGCTTTGAAACTTGATTGTAGCGAAAATATAACCATGAATTTGTGACGGGTTACTTCCTAGGTGATCCCAGTCGTGAAGACACGTAAAGCAAGAGCACACATGAGGACCACCATCTGCATGAGAGGGAGAGAAGACGCTGACCTCTGTAGTGTGTTGATGCGTAATCATATGTCCGCCTGGAAGTTCTAGCATATAAGACACTGGATGTAGCTTCTCGGCAATTTTCCGCGCATGTCTTATTTGTGCAACTATATCACCTCTGCGTAACAGAAACACTCAGTGCTATTCAGAACGTCAACCATGTTCCAGTGGACCACGTCAAGAGCCTCAAAGACTTCTATTAGCGAGCTTGAATCGATCGTAAGAAAATAAGACTGTCAAGTTGCTCGGTTTTACAAGCACTTACATTCCGTGAATAAGAAGCACCCTGATGCCATGAGATCGTATTCTATCGAGTTCATGAGATGTAACTGCGTGAGTCCAACATGCATTGAATTGCCCATCAAGCCCGTGCTTAGGTTGCATTCCACTGTTTGTCAAATGATCGACATATTCCTAGATCCCACACAAAAACAACGTGATGTAAATCTGTGGGAACGCTGATCTTAGATGTAGCGTGCAACAGATCTAAAGACTTCTTGTGTGAAAGCTAAATCATAATACAGTGCACAATATTTGTCTAAGTGCTTGCAACAGCAGAAGGACGTCATCATCCAAAGTACCTTATACAGTTTGGTCCTCGTAGACTCGCCATTAATTACTGTGTTCAAATAGTCCTGCACTACAACATCAACACTCAGCCATTGCTCAAGTATGCCTATCAGTGATTCGCACGTTCAAAAAATACAGGTAGCAGCGATTCCTCAGCCACCTCTCGGATTATTTCAAATGACCTGCGTGTAATGTGTGTCAAGGTCGACATGGGCACGCTCTTCGGGAGTCTTAGCACGTAGAAAACGGTATGCGATTCGTATCATTGTCCTGTCAACCTGCCAGGTAAATTCAAAAATTAAAACATCCACTGAAAGTTGGCCACATGCAAGAACGCAGTGAGGCACCAAGAGTAGTAATTTGTTTCTGTCAATTTAGAGTGTGGAACTATTACACTACTATGCATATCTTATGTGTCAACTGGAGTTTAAAGCGATAAACAAACCTTAGGTAGACACTGGTAACCCCCTCCTGTTGTGCTAAGCATGGCCAAGGATATCACCCGCTCCGGAGCAATGGCTGCCAATTTACATACAATCATGCCCCCTGTTCTGCCAAATGCAGACAAAATAAATCTAAAATTAAAGGGATTAAAAGAATCATCATACATCAAACAATATTAATGTTTCCCCAATATGACGTGATAAGGAAAATAGGGTACCCAAAAAACATGAATTCATACAAGCAAGGGAGCTGCATCAGGTTTCTCTGAGGTACAAGATGGATCGCATTGCACGTGCGAGAAAACAGCAGAAGGATTAAAAGGGTACCCATGGAATGTCCTACAATATGCGCTCTTTTCCATCCAAGATGATCCATCACTTTTAAAGCATCCCTTGCCATTATTTCAGTGCTGCACAGCATTTGAACGAGCATGCAAGCACCACAAATTATACATTCAAAATACCTTCCAATTCATGCAACTGCAAAACGATTGAAGAGAAAACCAAAAAAAATAAAATAACACGGTTCTTTCAAATGCTAACCTATAATGCTTCTTATCTTCAGGTTTCGAACTTTGACCCACGCCTCGATTATCCAGTGCACACGCTTGAATTTCTTCATTCTTCTGGGCATACTCCCCGCCATGGCTACTACTCTGGTTGTGATTGCCATTTTCCTCTCGGTTGGGCACATCCGTCCCACAAATCCCCTTCAGCTGGGGTCCCCAAGCTTGGTGATTGGCTGCCACACCTGGAAACACCCAATCCCGTTCGGCAATCACATTCGATCCAGAAGCGATCAACATCCAAAAACCTAAAACACCTCGAAAAAACACACCACGCTGAACGATGCACAAGTTGCAATCGCCATCGAAACGCTCTCAAGTCGCAAATCATACCAGGAATCAGCAACACCTTAGTGTCGCCATGACCATACAGCTCATAAAAAATCTCCACCGTCTGAGGGAAATTATCTACCACACACGAAGGCATCGCTCGCAACACTCCAGCTCAATCCTCAATTCCAGCACCAGCAACTCCAAGGCTTCTCTCTAATCGGACTCCGGCGCTTTTGCACCAAAACTATAATTGCTACTAGGAAACACCACGAGCTCAAAACCACGGGGGAAGAACATACAACACATACACACACAAATAACCGGCGACTCCCCAACAATGTGAGAACACAATCACACCCCGTTCACACTCAATCAAGTGTGACCCAATTGCTAAAACATGCTCGAGAATCGAAGGTTGAAATTCCTTGACACCGTGATCTAAGAATCGGCACAGGTGGGATTAGAATGGCCTCAGCTTGGCCGAAATTGGCCTCGCTCCTACGAGGCTCACAGCCACAGCCCCGTGAAGTTGATCCTGAGGAGGTGTTGTGCAATGTGTCAATCCGAGCGATCCTTCCGCTGTGAGGAAATCCGTGACGAGAGCTTCATCACCCATGAGAAAATTTTTCTTCCTCGTCGTCGTCGATCTGCCGGGGGGATTTCTCGTCTGCCGCGTCCGCGGCGAAGTTGCTAGCCGGTGCCGCCGCCTACAGACGCCTTTATTCATATTGGTAAACTTTAAAATAAACAATTCACAAAAAAATGAATTAGTACGGTTTTATTTCAAAATAGTTGCCTTCGATTGTGTAATGTTGACGCGTTGTGGTTACTTGTTAAGTACGAAAATATTTTCTATGTAATGAGAAATAAAACAAATAATTGAGATAAAATATGTTTTGTAATGTGTAGTGAATTAATTCATTTTTTTGTGAAAAATGAACAAGTATGCTTACATTATATATATATATATATATATATATATATTTAATTAATTTTAATTTAACGGATATTTGGTAGTTGCAAAGCATTTTTTGGTAGTGTGTAAATGTTGAATTAAATGTTGTATTGATATCCTTCTGTAATACACGAAACTAAGGTACATGAATTTTTTTGTGTAATAACCAATACAAACTATACGAATCTATTTTTTTTATGGTTTTGTGAGGCATATTTGTGGCAACATTCTACAAACATGCCTTATAACTGGGTTATTATTATTATTATTATTATTATTATCATTGTTATTTTAAAAATATTTTTCCATAATTTTTGTCAATCAAATAAAAATAAAATATTTTATGAATGAATGAAATATGAATGAATCTTATAAAATATGTAAGTATGTATATATTTACATTTTACAGACACACACCATGTGCAGACACATATATTTTAAAGTATAATTTTATTCTACTTCAGTTGTTGTCTTTTGTGGTTTTAAGATATCCAACACATCCTATCAATATTCAACTATGGTTCTCATTTGGCAATATCCAAATACTCTTTACTTAAATCTTATAATACTTGCTTCAAGTGCATGATCTCTTCTTGTTTTATATATTTTTTACTTTATTTTTAGTTCTAATCAATACCACAAAATAACAAGTGTCCAGCATATGGTTTGTAAAAATGGAACTTTAATGAGTTTTCTTTAAAGAAAAAAAAACAGAAAAAAAGAAAAAAAGAAATCCCACCTTCTGGATCTTTATTTGATTCATATAGAAAAATAAATCATACATTTTTTTATATTTACATGCAAGTCAAATTTTGAAACGTGATTTTTTGTACATTTTTTTTCTGTATTGTTTTCTTTGGATGATTTTTCTGTGAAAAACACAATTCTTTTTTTTAGGTTCGAGGTCTGACAGAAATTTTTTCTAACCTTATATATTTTCTTTGCTTTAAACATCTCTAACAAATAATGGTTTAGTCATCTTCAAACTTCTATCCAAATAAATAAAAATCCTTCAAATATTGTAAAAAAGTATTAAATCTTCTCATTTGTAGATAAGTAGTTTTCTATATATTGTCATTTTTAATTTATTATCTTAATATAACTAAATATTTGTCAAAAAATTCAAACTTTTTTATCTTTTAGTGATATATATATATATATATATTTGTTTATACACATGAATATTTGTTAATATTGTTGTAACAACTTTTAAAAAATCTATCTATCATGTAAAATTACAAGTAACCTATGTTTTCTTATGTGATTTTATGTAATTTATAGTAGTCATGGTATTATCTATAATGGAAGATTTATCTTTTTGTTAATTTGATATGCTAAAAGAACTCTATGACTATCATAACTATAATTGAACATCAACATGACATTGTTGATAGAAAATGTCACGTTTTAAATCTTGATTAATAAACTATCACAAAAAATATCATCATAATGTACCACTTGTCACAATCTTTATAGATAATTGCACATACATGCTATTTACTCCTACCTTAGCATTCCAATGATTAAAGTAAGACATAAATAAATGTTTAATTGCAACATTATATTTATATATCTAATTTCAAATATAGCTAAGGAATATTTACTCACAAAAAAATATTTTAGTAATATAAAATGTACAAAATAATGACTTATTAGACTATTTTTACTTTTTTATTAAATTGCTACAAAAGTTCTAATTATGATAGTGCATTTAAATTCTAATAATAAATAAGAATAATTTATTTGAGATTTAAAAACACTTATTAGTTTGCTTTGGAGTTGTTTCTATGTCATAAACACACCCACTTGTTGGAAAATGCTCCATTACTGGTATTAAAATTTAAATGTACCAACCAATTGGACACACATTACACAGCAGAATAATTATTGCTTACACTGCTTGTTCTTACTTACCAAAACAATATTCTACATCTTTTATAAAAACGCACAAGCTCACTGTTTAAATTAGGTAAAAACAAAAATAATGATTGAAAAAATAAAAAATAAAAAATAAAAAATCATTGATTCAAAATTAATTTTAATGTTGATATTCAAGATATTTATTTCTAAACAATAGATTATTAATCTATTTTGAATATTTTGAATATTATAAAGAATTTAAATTTGTACCTCAGTCCTAAAAAATAATAACATTGACCATAGAAATTCCAATTACTTAAATATAATTAACTTATTTAATTTGGATCATTACAGTTAGTTTGAATTTTTTTATCTCATGTTCCAAAACACAAAATCCAATTAAAATTGTCACATATGATTTTATATTTTATTGTTAAGAAGGTGTATTTTTAGAATTACTAAATAATAAAATTTAAACATACTAAAATTAAGAATATATTGTAAAACTCATTTAGAATAAATTTTATATTTAAAATATGCATAATCAAACACAATTCTAAATCAGATTTTATAGGAATAAAATTTAAGAATATTTAAGATTAAATCATAATTTCAAAGGTTTTGATGATATTTTAAGATAAATTAGGATTAATTTAGAATTATTAAATTATTTGGAGTTAGTACTTGTTGAACTTAATAAAGTTATTTTGGAATGCTAGTAAATTATTAAATTATAAAATTTAAATCATGTATGCATATTATTAATTTAATAAATTAACTTTTTCATATAAAGTAAATAGCTAAATGATATATTTAAATTAAAATATGAATAAAAAACCACTACTACTAATATCTTAAATAATTATCTTAAACTAAGAAGCAATTAAACTTTGTACATTTACAAAAAAATTGTAATTCATATGAACAAAGTACTTGAAGGTACTTTTTGTTTAAACTTATACTACAACTTGCTATTGCCAATCTTATGAGTTATAAAGATAACATATTATTTGTTAAAAAATTTGTACAATATAAAAATATTCTTTCTAATACCAAGAATAAAATATAAAAATATTAAAAATCTAAAATTTTAAAATTTAAACATCAATAATTTATACTTATTTTTAATCTAAAAAATATAATATAAAAATATTTTTATCAAAAATAAAAATTTTATATTATTATGCTATGTACAAAATTTATTTGTATTTTTATACTAGCATATATATTTTTATGTCGATAACTCTTTATTTATTTAGACAAAATGAATAATATTGTAGTACTTATACATAATCTTTGCAATTTCAAACCAAACTATTAAATGATAATATTAAAATTCTAACCAATGTTAAAATAACTAAATGTCTCAAATAAAGTCATAACACCTTAATTTCTACTTGAAGTTTTTACTTCCAATTAATAGTTAGATTTGAAGATAATAATAATTATTTTTAATATAAAGTATAACAAATAAAAACTATAACTTATACAATACTATCTTATATATATATATATATATATATATATATATAATTATAATAAAGTTTTAAATTAGCTACATAAAATATTTGAAGTATGTTGGCTACTTTATTACTAAAGAAATTAGAATATTTTAACCTATCTTGTTTGACTAAATCTAAAGCAAAAACAAATATTTGATCAATTATCTTCTACTTACATTATCTCCTGCTTATATTATCTCATTCTATCTTTTTTTTAAAAATTTATATCAAAATTTAAATACAAAGAAACCAATGGTTTTTATCTACTAATTTTTTTTTTTAAACTTTAAATTTTGTAAGAGACTATTTAAACTTAAAACTTATAATATATATATATATATATATATATATATATATATATATAAATAAATAAAATCAACTTATTTTTTAATTGTTGTTATTTTTAATTTCGTAATATTTAATTTAAGTAAGTTATAAATTTAAATTTAAAAATATATCTTATAAAAATACATCTGTAATTAATACAAGAAAAAAATCAAGAAAAACAAAGACAAAGTATATTGAAATTTTACAGCAACATTTGGTCTATCTTAACCTTACTTAATTAATTATTAATTTTAATTTTTTAATTTTTTTTAAGAATGTTAAAAAGAAATTTCTTGGATAATGTCAAATAAATTTGTTTTCAATGTTTTAGAAATTAAGACTCAAGAAAAATTAAGTACAAAGAAATTCAAGTATTTGGTTTAGAAAGTTAAAAACTTATATATATATATATATATATATATATATATATATATATATATATTATTTAAAATTTTCTAGAATTAAACCATTATTACACAAATTATATCATATTTTTGACTTGTTGAATTTTTTTATTCCTCAGATTTTTATCAAAGTAAATTGTTAAAACAAAAAAATACTAGTGGAGGAATAACTTGTTGAATTTTATATACAAAGTAATGCATTTGAAAGGCATGTTTTTATACATATAAAATACATGGAATACAATATGTTTGTATATTATTTATAATTTCTTTTATGTGATTCCAAAATATAGTATCCCTATAGCACAAAATACACCTTATTTGGTGGAAAAAAAAAGATATTTTATAAATTTGTATAAGAAAGTTTAATAATTATTGTAATTATCTAAATAAAACTATAATAAAATATGTGCTTGATCAATCTCTATAATATTATCCTATTATGTGCATATTTTTCTATATATGTGTAATTGTGTGTCTAATTTCTTAAAAATTATTATGAAAGCATAATTGAGGTGATGTGATAGAAATATAGATTTTAAATACAATATTTGAGATAAAAAAATTTGATAAGAAAAAGAATTTAGATTATGGCATCTAAAAATAATAGATTCATTTGTATAATAAAGATTGCACAAATTGTTGGGAAAAAAATAAAAAATAAAAAAACTTATTGATAAGATTTATAAAAAACAGAAATAAATCAGTTAAAGAATAATAAGTATTAATTAATTGAATCTTACAAATGAGGTATTGTATAATGTCATGAACAAGAAGTAAATTCCAAAGCTATAGACAAAACCAAAGAATTCACATATGACAAAGTTGTTAACAAATTGACTATATCTAAAACAACAATTATATACATTGTATACAAAAGAGGGTACTAGCATGTTGAATCATTGTATAGGATTTTAAAAATATTAAAATTAGATAGGATTTTAAAAATATTAAAATTAAAATTAAAATTTGTGCTTATTAATACCAATTTGATTAGTATTGTTAGTAAAAAGAGTGAATAGTAAGTCATTTCTATTAGAATAGTAGAACATGATACACACTTATTTTTTTCAAATTAATTATATTTATTATGGTAGTTGTTGCTAATTGATTTAAAGCTAGCTATCTCAATAGTTTTAGGAGTGCACTTAAGGTGGAGTTAATTTAATAAGAAGTAAGCTTCAAGGTGAAGGTATGACTAGTAATCTAAGGAAGACAAATTGATATTTGGAAATTTTCTAATTTAGTTAAGAATTCAATTTTCCAATTTGGCATTTGAATAGATAACATGTAGACCATAATTCTTTTTTATTATCACCAAATAGACTAATTTTATATTATATGATTAATTCTTGATTATTTTTTATTTTTTATTGGACTTTATATAACTCTCTCTATTTAAATTCTTTTTAAATTTAAAGAACTAATTAATAAAAATAATAATTTTATATTTAGAGCTATTATTAAAAATTCAAGATTTTTAGGAATTTCTTCTACCTAATAGAACTAAAAGAAGATCAAAACATCAAGAAGATTGCTAATACTAATCAACATATATCTATAAAAATCAATTTCTTTTGGATAGATATCAATATGGCTTTGATATCTCAAAATTGGCTAAGAGCAAAGGTTATTATTAGTCACCTATTAATATTTATACATCCAAAAATATAAATAATTGATCCTACTTGTTAGTGAAACTACTAATGTATAAAGGACAAATTGGCAATGACATTAATAGGCATGTACATAAGTTTTATTATGCATTGTGCCAACAATATTTAAGCAAAATTCTATTGATTAAATTTTTTTTGACAATTTCAAGTGACTATACAAAATTGTGGTTTCAAAAGTAACTATTAGAAGGTTTCTAAAGTTTGATGGCATTAAAAATGCTTTTAAAATAGCTTTTAGGATATTTTTTAATAAAAAAAGATTGCATGAGTAATTTATATACTTCTATATGTATATATGTAAGATAATAGATTTTTACTATGAAAATATAGAAGATTTAGTTTTTATCTACTCACAAATTATAAGTTTGATGATACTAAGTTAATGAGTTTTTTTGTAACAAGTTTAATACCATTCTAATGAAAAGTATACATTTGAGAAATTTGGACTTCAACCTTAAGAGCAGTCTATGAGAGAAAAACTATGGAAAGAAGTGTACTATGGGGTGAAAAAATCTATAGAATAGTCTTGTATAATGAAAAGATATAATTTAAATATAAATTTAATAAATCAATTTTATTTGGATCAATACATTATATCCTTATTAAATCAATGAATTGAATTAATCCTATAGTATTTGAATCTATTTCTAAAATCCAATTGATAATTTTTAGATTAATTTTAGTATAAACTACTAATTAAGATTTTATTCTATTAAAAAGTTTAGATATAAAATTACAATTACTTCATTTATTTTAAAAAATAAGATTATTTATTAAAAAAATGAATAAATATTTTATATTTTTGATGAAAAGATTGATATTTCTTAATTTTTACATAGTTTTAAAAAAATCTTAAATTTTAATACATCCAAGATAGATGATGATAAGGATAAATAAATTTTAAAATTATAAAATTTATAAGTAATTAAATATATTTCTAATAGATTTGATTATTTAGATCTAAATAGAATTTATTGAATTATAAAAAGTAGTGAATCTTCTACATTCTAACAAACTATACAAGATCAAAATTAATTTTAATAAAAAATAATAATATATAAATATATTAGATTTTTTAAAATAAAAACTAAAATTTAGAATAATTATAGAATTTAGAATAATTATAGAATTTAGAATAATTATTTGAAATAAAAAAGATAGTTGACATCTTTTTTAAGAAACTTTGAAATTTTTTTTCACATACAAATTAGAGATTTAGACTTTATATGCATGTAGTTGTTGAAACTTGTCATATATATTTCATGCTATTATGAATTTGTAATGAAAGCAACCTACAATTTAATGCTTAGACCACAAGCCTTGTAGTTCCTATGAAGCTTCTATAAGATTTTCTTAAAAGCTATTATATATATATATATATATATATAGAAATAAAATTAAAGCTATTTTAAATCTTATCAATATTTTTTTTGGATTCTAGTCTTGATTCAAGACTCTCTAGATTCTTTGTAATTGACAATATTCATTATAATTTCTTTCTATTTTACATCAATCTCTTATTGTCTACTTTCTATCTTTCAAAAATATAAAAATATATTGTCTTCTAAAAGTTTTATATTAATTCATATCCTTGACAATTTAACAAGACCACTAACTTCTTATAGTTTTTTTATTTGAGAATTGAGTAAATAATGCCACTTTTTGAAAAAAAATTATTTTATAAAGATTAAATATTACTCACTTTTAAATTAATATTTTATTTTCTAACATTGATTCTTTTTTTTTAAAGAGAGTTGACTATCTTTTTTTGTAAAAGGTGTTGATAATCTTCCTCTAATTTGATTTGTATATTTATTAACATTGTTTGATATATGCATGGAAAAAAAATAAAAAAGACTATTATATTTATTAAAAGAAAGAATAGATTTGCAACTATTGTAGATCTTTTCAAATTTTTTAATAATTTTTGAGCAAAATTCTCATGTATTAGCAATCTCAACCATAGAAGAACTATTGCTATGCCTATAAAATAAGACAACAATAAATTCTAATGTTTATACCATAAATTTATATAGTTAAAAGAAAAAATTACAAATAGACCAACTTTATAAGTGAGTTCTAAAGGTATTTCCACTACAAGTATAAAAGAGCCAAAGATCAACATGCTAGAGAAGTTTGATGGAATAAGATCAAAATTTTAAAGATCTCTACTATATGTTAAGTTATTTTTATAATTACACCCTTCTTGATATCCTAATATGATATTACTTAAGTGTTATTTTTTAATTTTTATTCTTGATGGAAGAAGATTCATAATTTTTATATGCTTCAAATTTAATTTTGGAAGTATTTATGCATACAATTAGAAAAAACCATCAAGAGAGAGTAATAAAAATAATACTCCAATCTTTGTACCAAAGGTCATGTTATCATATTACATGTCATCTTGTTTGAGAATGCCACAAGTACTTGGCTATAGAAAGTAAATTCGTATTTTGCAACTAACCAAGAATCTAACAATTTTAATAAAATCCTAAATAAACTCTAATTGAATCTTTAATAATCCTAATCAAAATTTAAAATAATTCTAAAAAAATCCTAATAAAATCATTAAAAAATCTTTAAAAAATCATAAAGAATCTTAAAGAAGTTTTGAAGAAATCTTAAAGAATTTGAAAGAATCTCTAAAAAAATCATTAAAAAACCTTATAAAAATCCTAAAGAAATTATAAAGAATCCTAAAGAAATTCTAAAAAACTAATCAAAAAATCATGAAGATATCTTAAAGAAATCCTAATTAAATCCTAGCCAGTTCTAAAGAAATCTTAATACAATCTTAAATAAATCTTAGTCAAAACCTAATAAAATACTAATACAATTCTAATCAAATTTTAATACAATCCTAATGAAATCTTGAAGAAATCCTAAAGCAATCATAAGTAAATCCTAACAAAATCCTAATCAAATCTTATAGCAATTTTAAAACCTCAATAATTAATAATTAACCATTGATTTTCATTTAAAATTTTTAAGCCTCTTAATCTGCTAGTAAAAAATAAGCATATAAAATTTGAGCATATAGATTGGAAGAAAAAACTCCTAATTTGCTTGGATGTTGGTTGTTCTCTTTTTTCAACCTTGTTGTCAATCTTCTAGTATCAATAGCTCTTTTTTTCACTATTCATATATTCTAAAATTTTACAAAAATGCTAAAAACTAAGTTAACTACTGACTCAAAAAAAAACTATTCCAATCTAAGTAATAAATTCCTCAAAATTATAAAAATCTTCACTAATCTTCAAAATCTAATTTTTGAGACTCTAGCCCATTTAAATTCTAATTATCTTTGATCTAACCATCTAATTAAGCTATAATTCATAACACATATTTAATACAACTATGTTCACAAATCCACAAATTTTTAATTGTAGATTTGCTATCAAATTCACAAAATTCTCTAAAATGTGAACTGACTTGATTTTGCAACAACCATAGTTATCCAAATAGAGCCCTATCTTTGTATAACTCTCACAAAGTCATTACAAACTCAAAAACCTTGAAACTAATGCTTAAAAAAAATCTTATCAAATTTCCTATCCAATCTTGCTTTTTGATTGATAAAAAAATTTATTATTAAATATTGTAGGTGTATAGTTTTGTATCTTAGAGTTTAGTTTTGACTCTATTTCACAACCGACCCTTCCCAAGTATCAATTAAAGGCTTTCTTAAATAATTTTTGTTGAAAACTATCCTTTTCTTTCATCTAAAGATGTATATACTTTTATTATTACTAATTTATCTTATTTTGTCTTGTTTATGATTCTACATAGTAAATAGAAGCTCTTTTAACAAAAAATAGCATTAACACTAAATATTTTTACTACCTTCCTATTTTTTTACCTATATTTTTTAAAGAAATTTTGTTATTAAGTCTTTAATCAAGCTCCTCTGTAATATTTGTCTTTATTTGTTCTTTCATCCTATATCCATGTTATAATACAACAATGTGTATTACTTGTTATATATATATATATATATATATATATATAGATAGATCCATATAATCTATATGGATAAATTACACTTAAGAGGGATTTTATACAAATTAATTTTTTTAACAAGTTTATAATCTAGTGACATTAGTAGTATTTTTTTATTAATTTAAATTCTAATAGAATATCTTGTCAATAAATTAAATATATGAATTTTTAGAAATATGAAATATATCATTAATTTCATATTTTTTATTTTATATTAGTAAATTTAATATTAAATATATAATATTTAATAATAAATATATAACATTTAATACTAAATATATAATATTTAATACTAAGTATTTAATATTTAATACTAAATATTTAATATTTAATATAATACTAAATATAATATAATATTTTAAATTTTTAAATTTTTAAATTTTTATATATAGTATTAAAATAATTATAAAAAAAAATCCTACTCATGTAAATAACAATAAAATTATTGATAATATTTTGTGCATGTAGTATTTATAATTATATTAAAAAACTGTTTATTTATTTATTAACTTATGAATATAAGTAAAAATTATAAGTATACTACCATAAACCATTTACAATTTCTTGAGCCTATAATTTAATTAAGAATTTGTTATGTTTTTATGTTGTTTTGGAAATTAGAGGCTTCAATGCAAACAATTAAGTATGTTTATGATTTTTTTGTGAAAACATCTTTGTTACTTTCTATATAAATCCCTTGATAGCATCAACTGACAAAACAGAAGGTGTCTAGAAATAAGCTGTTGTTTTTAGAAACTCTTCTTATATTTTCTCAAATTATATATTTGATTTTAAATTTTTATACCCCTAAAACAAGTTTTCTTTAAACTTGGTTCAAATTAAAATTAATATTGCTTAAATCTACTGTACACTATTAAAAATTTTGAATTAACATTCCAGACCTTGGGGAAATAAGTTTATATGAGCTTTGTGAAACAAATGCACTTATAAAAATTGAGGTGTTTGAGTTTCTTACATAGGCAAAACTTTTTCTGTAATTACATTGTTGAGTACTTTACTGCATTCCAGTGGAAAGACAATAGTCGATGCTGCAATGTATCTTGACCATCACTATGATTTTTCAAATGCAAAAATCAAGTTAAGAAAAATATGTTGGAAAAAACAGTTCCCAGATATTATATTTATACTGAATCATCACTGACATTGTTTATTTTATTATGATATTCCTTGGTTTTGTGATCTTTCATATTAAAAAAACCAGTCAATAAGTGGCTTCATCAATTGTCCCTTTTAAAAAAAACGATTGATTATTTGAAAAAAATCAACTGGTTACTGGTCTAGAAGAATATATTCTTCATGGTTGTTTCACAAACATCATAATCACCTTATTCATAGCATTACCTAAACGTATAATTACGATCCATTCCCCTCCTCTAACACCTTCATTTGTGGGTGGCATAGTAGAACACTTACACACATACATTCTTGTAAGATATACACCTATCAATCAAAAAGTAAAAGGAGGGGAAAAATATACCTTCCTCCCCCCTAAGTTATATTCTTTGCAAATTGCCACCAGAAAACATGAGCCAAAATTTCGCATTCTGAGGGAAATGGTATCCATCAGAAAACCCTTATTTTGACGCTCCTTATAGTTAACAAATAATTGAGAATCATAGCAGAAGTGGGAGCCATATCAATGAAAGTGAAAACTAATGTTGCCAATTTGTAATAAAGAAAAGCGGGCTGATGCTGGCACGGCAGTGAGTGAGTGAGTGAAAGAGTGGGTGAGGGCCGCGCGGCTTTGTTTCTGTGGAGAAAGACCGCCGAGACACCGCTGCAGCCAAAAGACTATATCCATTGGTTGCAATCAGTGCACAACAAACCCACTCAATGCGGGAGCCTTTCTGGACAAAAACCCACTTCACCCCTGAAAAAGAAGAAGAATAATAACAGGGGGAGGAAATGGGTGTTTTGTCGAGTGCTCGCTGCGAGATGGGCTCGGAGGTGGACAACTCATCCTCCTCCATCATGCACGGTGGCTTTTCGTGTTGAAGACCCTTCACCTGAGCTTTGACCAGATTCTAACTTGTGCCTGCAATAATGGTGGCGCTGTGTCCGCGCGGATCATTTCAGATGTACGTTCACCTCGTCGCGACTGGTGTGAAGTTTGACCCTCCTGTAATCCCAGTCAACTCGATCCTTAGTAACATCGAAGACAGTGGGTGTTGGATGGGTTTCGTGAGGTTTGGTAGCGATCTGATCAGGTGTGAGGAGGTGAAGGGTAAGAATTGTGGTAGGGGGGTTTTTGCGTAGCAGGGTGAGGAGAAGGAGACGGAGCAGTCGAGCATTAAGTGGTGCCGGGGAATGGCAGAGGAGCCAGGCGGCACGCGTCGCAGTGGTCCTGCAGCCAGGCTGCAGGCGAGAGGTGACGTGAGATGAGAGGCAGCAAGAGAGCTGGAGTCAGTCGCCCGGCAGCGTCCGACCAAACATCCTCCCCCCTCGTCACCGAAAACAACAGAAAAGAAAAGAATAAAATAAAAATAAAAATAAAAAAACAACCATTGCTCCATCACGCACTCCTGGCTTTGAATGTAGTCTAAATTTGGCCCAATTTGGAAATTCTTTTTTGTTTGTTTATTCGTTTTATTCGTTTTATTTATTTTTGGTTTGGCCTGCTTCACTTCTTTGTGATCGGGTCTAGCATGGCTAATACCACCTCTTGCGCTTTTACGAGCGAATTGAGGCGCTGAATTGCGGCACCCAAGGTTGACTGAAGGAGGTGAAGAAAGGTGTTGTGAATGTGTTGGTGGAGGGGAGGTTTGTTTGGTGTGAGATCGCATTCGAGGTCAAGACTTTTGTTGTGAGAGCCTTGGAAGAGGAGCAGCTGTTTAGCTTGGTCGCTAGTTTCTGGACTGTGGTGAGAATGCCGCTGGGACAGTTTTATGTGATGCGAGTCTGAACGTTGTGAGAGATTTGAAATAGTGGGGGCGATTTGGAGCTAGCTTTGTTGTCAAGGGGGAATTTGATGGTGGCAGTTTGACCCGAGTTTGGTCTCCACAGAGGAGGGAAGTTGGAAAAGGCTGAATTGGTTTTATTTGTACGAGGTCGGAATTGAGACGGGATGCGAAATCAGAAGCAGAACGCAAGGTTGCAGCAGTCGAGAGGTCAGCTCTTCATATGCAGCATGTTTGGAAATTGCGCCAGCTCGGTGTTGAGTCCTCGCACTCCGCCTGGCAATCCCGACTGTGGTCACAAGGCCGCACCCGTTTGGGCAGCGAACGATTGTGTTTTGCAGCAGCAGCACGTCAGGGATATGTATCCCCAATGCGAGAAGTTCGAGATAGATTTACCATTGTCGGGCCCTGTTCCCGACTCCCCGTCTGCTAGCGAAGGGGACAATGCATCCTTCTCTGCTTCTGACCGGACGATGGATCAATGCCATGCGCATGTTAGGTCGTCCATCCCTTCAGATGCTTCCGCTTTGAGAGCTTTGGATTTGGAGGAGCTTCTAGCAGAGATCAAAGCTGGCAATTGTACCAAAACGACGATCCGGAGCTTGAATAGTAAATTGAATGAGGATAATCAGGCATCGAGAGAACTAATTCGATCGTCAGGTGTAGCGTCATCTCTCATTTCCTTGTTGTTGTCAACAAACTTGGCTGTGACGGATGGCACCGGCCCTCGAGACTCAGTTGATGAGAGGCACGTCAGTCACGTTCTGGAGGAGTCGCTGAGTGCTCTGACTCTATTGTTTGAAGACGGATCCACGTCGCACCTGATGGCTACACCGGAATTTCTGGAAGTCGTGACGTGGTATATGTCCAAAGGGAGGAGGGATGCGAGAGAGAACGCATGTTCACTTTTGGAGAAGCTTTCCTTGAATGAGGTGTTCAAGGGAACGATAGGCGCATGCACAGGCGTGATGGAGGCGCTAAACACTATGCTGCGCGATGAGAAGCATCTTAAGCTCGTGAAATTGGCCACCAAGACTTTGCTAGCACTCTGCTTGCTGCAAGAGAACAGATTCCGGTGATCATTATTCACAATTACTTTGATCCTCGAACTCTAGAGACTTTCTTGTAAATTCTTTGCGTAGGGAGATCGTAGCTCTCTCTGTCACTTCCACTCACTAGCTTTCTTTCACTCTTGACTGTTTTTTACGCTCTCTTTCAGACAAAGCCTCCTGTACAATGAGGGGCTCAATACTCTGTAAACATAACACTTCGCTCGCCATTTCCTTGTGTACAGTGCCGTCGAGGTGGGCGCGGTGGCTTCCCTGCTGGAGATGCTTCCGCGGACCAGGTCTGCAACAGCGGAGAAAGCTCTCGCAACTTTGGAGCTTCTAGGCACCATTGAAGAAGGAAAAGCTGCCATAATCGACCATGCTCTAGCAGTGCCGGTGCTCGTGGAGCTCATCCTGACAGTCTCTGACAGAGGAACAGAGTATGCTGCCGGGACACTGAGCTCCATGTGCAGAGACAACATGGCCATGCGAGAGGCGGCTGTCGCACATGGAGCTCCAACGAAGCTGCTGCTTCTCATCCAAAGTGACTGCACGGCTCGTGCAAAGAGGAAAGCTAACCAGCTTCTGAAGGTGCTCCACAAGCTCTGGGTGCAAGATCCGTGCACCGGAGGCACCAAGGCATTCCACTACTGATCGATCCGCGTGTAAACCAATAAAAAACGTAGGAGTGCGGAAAAAGGCTCGAGGAAGCTGGCGGGATGTAAGCAGGATTTCAGTTGTAGGAGCATGAGCTCAATCTGAAATGTCTCCTGACATAGCTTTTGAGAAGATTACTCTTCAAATATTGTTGGATTCTGCACTGTCATTTGAAGATTGCAGTTTCCACAAAAACGAATGCTTGTTAGCGTGGCATTTCCGGGTACCTTTTCATGGCTCACGCTGAACAATGTTTTCCACGTCTTTTCCAACACTCGTGTCGACCTTCCTGGACCTCCCACATGTGTGGCATGTGCGTTCACTGGTCTACTTGATTGTCTACTGGAGGTTGATAGCCAGGTGTCAGTAATAAACCTCTCTAGTTCTTCTAGTCGCTGTTCTAATTGAAGTTTAATTGCAAAGCTTTAAGTCGATGAGATGGACTTGGTCAGAAATGCAGCCTTAGAATGAACAACAACAGGAAGTGCACGTCTGCACACTTCAAGGCCAAGGACTGGCACAATTGCAGTCAATGCAACAGGATCACTGAAATTTATGTCCCCCCTGTCTGTGGATTGAAGCATTAGCCACGATTGTTGGAGATCTTTTCTATTGAGCAATCGCCCGTGCCGCAATCTGCACTTGCAGAGGCTCACGTGTGGAACGCAAGCGCATGACAATCATACCTCGAATCTAGAAATGAAAACCTCGCACAACCAGTGTACCTCAGACCAACATTCTCCCTGCCTTCGCCGCTGACGGAAGGCATCGCACATGGAAAACAATTCGCCTGCTTCAGGGGCGTAATATCGTGGACATGTGCAGCCTGCAGGTCGACAACCATGCCGCCAGTTTAGAACTCCAGCCGCGGCTCTCACTCGTGAGCAATCCTTAAAGCGAAACCTCAATCCTCCAAGTTCTACTGAAAATCGCTGTCTAACGCCAGCGGAACGAGAAATCTAATGAGATCCAGTGCCAAAATCTTGTGCAGTGAGCCGCGATTGGCGAGGCCGCGAGGTCGTGAGGCCCTTGAATGCATGGCGTCGAGCCAGCATCAACCCAAAAGCTGTCGGTGAATGAAACATTGTTTAATTCATTCGTCCAAAGAGGACTCTACTGCTCGGTCATAAAATCAAATGTTTGACCCAAAGAAATTCTCGGTGGATGTTAAATTGGGGTTAATTATCTGTTAGGTCCAATTGCATGTCTTATATGTGTATGAATATATATATATATATATATATATATATAGATGTGTGACTAAATTTTAGGATGTATACTAAATTTTGTACTAAACTAGGCATATTTTAAATTGTTAAATAACACACCAATTACATACAAAGCTTCAATACTGCAATGTTAATGAGCATTTGTACAACTAGACTGTAGTCAAAATTGAAATAATATCAATGAGATTTGAATTTCTTTTGATCTTTTGAATTTTTAAATTTTTTTCTTTAGGATAAAAGGAGATGCAATAAATGAATGGACTTTACTGAATCTTTCTTTCTAGTGTTTTAATTTAATTATTTTTTAAAACTATTGTATGTTTACATGATTAAAACCTTTTATGACATTTCCATATAAATATACAAATTAATTAATTAAACTTCAATTTTTAAATGTGTTGTTTTTAAATCAGGTTAAAAGTAAAAATTTTATAATTTTACAATTAGAAGTGGCTGCAACACAACTCTTTGAAAATTGTATGGGTCGAATTTAATTTAGTATTATGTTTATTACCAAAGTTTAAAATCTCAATTCTAAATTTGGTATTAGCTATTATAAAATATGCTATTATATATAAAATGATCTTAAATTACAATCTTTTAAATTTCTATAGTTTCACATAAAGTAAAATAAAAAAATTGCAACAACCAGATAAATCATAGTTATATAAATTATAATTAAATTCAATTTAAAAAAGTTAAAAATTACTCATTTAAACAATGAAAAACATTATGTTGTCATAAATTATTTAAAATATTTACTTATGAGACTTAATTATAATTTACATATTTTTGAAATTTTAGAATAAAATATTAAGTAAAATTTATATGCATTGTATGTAATTTATTTCACTTGCATTATAGGGCATATAATTCTAAGATTTAGTATACATAAAAGATTTAGCAAGGCCCAATCCATTGCATTATATTCTTGTGTATTGGAATATTGTTCTTCATAAAATGACTCTTTTTTTAATTTTTTTTAATTTTTATATTTCTAACTGGTATTCAATCTATTGTTTCTGAGAAATAAGGATGAAGTTTTTTTTAACAAAAAATTAGTAAAAATATTCTTAGGTAGAAGTTCAAGAATATATTAATAATTTTTATTATTTTATTTTATTTTTATAGCATTGTAGTATCATTGTAAATTTGAATGTGTTTTTATTTTTATTTTTGTGTTGTTTTTAGATTATTTATTTTAATATTATTTTTAATATATTTAGTATTATATTTTTATATATTAGATTTTATTATTTTATATTAGTAAAAATAAATTTTCAAATATAACAAAGAAAAATATACAATACAAGTGCATTAAAAACTTTTGAATTAGTAGGTAAGCTATAAAATATTCATTTTTATCTCATTTATAGATTAGTATAGAAGATGGTTAAAAAAAAAAAAAAAAAAAATTGAACAAGAATAAAGACTTACTTTTATGAAATATGAAATTATGTACATAAACCTATTGATAAGATATATTAGTAAGCTACACTATTTAAACTTTTAGTATTGTAAAAAACTAAAACTAAGAATAAACTAAAAATACCTTATAATATTGATTCAAATAATTTTTTAAAAAAAGAGTCATTAGTAGGATGTTAGGATAATTATTTATTATACATAAAATGTATCATTTGTTTTAAGTTGGAATTAAATTATAATCATGTTAAATTAAAAGGATATTGTAATGTAGATTAGTTTAGAGACATATATGAATAAAGACTCACTATAAACTTCTTAATGGTACCTAAGTTGTTTTTATAAAAAGAAATTAAAATCAATTATAATTTTTTTATAAACTTCTTAATGGTACCTAAGTTATTTTTATAGAAATAAATCATATATACAAATTAGCCATTTCAAAAAAGAAGCAATAAAAGTCATCAATTAATAATAGATAAGTAGTTTATTTAAGATAGAATAAAAATTTCAATAATAAAAATATATATGCATATACATATAGATATATATATATATATATATATATATATATATTCTTGTATGTACATGCCAATTTATACATGTCACTTTTATAAAATTAAATTAAGCATTCTAACTCAAGATATGCTCAAAGTATTATTTGACATAAAAAATGGTATTATATGAAAAAATAAGGTGTTTGTGTATAATCAACATAATGAACTTCTCATCAATCCTAGATTTGACGTTTTTAAAAATTATAAAAGTGATACTATTAAAGAACTTCTTTTAATTTTTAAAAAACTAAATAAATTTTCTAATACTGAAAAAATTGAATGAAGTAATTTACAAGTAAAAAAAATGGACAGAATATAAAGGATTAATTATGTAACATCTAAACAATCTTATTATATATATATTTTTCATGGCAGTTTTAATT
Organism: Physcomitrellopsis africana; assembly: GCA_036785485.1. NCBI lineage: Eukaryota > Viridiplantae > Streptophyta > Bryopsida > Funariales > Funariaceae > Physcomitrellopsis > Physcomitrellopsis africana. Next base: position 38,999 of record JAWRVF010000864.1, read on the forward strand.
TTTTAATTTTTTTCTATTTAATATTTATTGTTTTGTGGCAAATCTAATTTTTATTATCTAACAAAAATAATTCAAAAAAATTTAGACATTTTAAAAATATCAAGATGATTTAACATATTTTGATTTCATAATATTCAAAACTGAGTAATTTAAATATGTGCATACATACATAAATTAGTAAAAACAAAAAAATAAAATATTTGCATTTCTTAAATTTTTATTATTTTTAAATAACATAATTTTAATATAAACATATTAAAATTTTAAAAATAAATACAATAAATAATTGTATTAAAACCAAATAAGTCTCTTAAATGATTTAATTATAAAAAATATTAAAAAAAGATAGAAAATTGAAATAGTAATGATAATTTATATTTGATAATTTTTGAAGCTAAAAATTTTTGGTAAGCAAATTTAGTGACTTCTTTAATGTATTGTTAAATAAATAACTATATAATAATCTATTTATATATCTATATTTGATAATTATTTTAAATATATTTATTTTAAATAATTATATAATTATTATAAAATTAGAATAAAGATTTTAGTTATACCATTGTTATATGACTCTTTTCTAGTTTCTGTAAGTAATTCATTACCAATTAAAATATTAACATGAAATCAACCATAATAATAATTATTCTTATATATCAATATGTCATTAGTAACTTGTTTTTATATATATATATAAAATAATAATTGTCTCTAATTTTTTTTAATATTAATTCTTTATAATTTTTATATATATATATATATATATATATATATATATATATATATATATATATATATCTTTTAAGATGATTATTATTTTAATTTTATCCATAAAAAATTTTAAACTATCTTTTAATATAAATAGAATTTTAGTAAAAATAATAAATTCTATTTTATCTTTATATAAAAGATTATGTAATTATCTTAGTTTATGAATAAATTATAATAGAAACAAGAATAAAGCAAAGAATTGTACAAATAAATTTAATATTATTTATGATAAAAAAATATATTTAAAACTTAATATTAGGTTTTTATAATAATAATAATAATAAGATAATTATTTAATATATTTAAAAAGTTATATTTTGTAATAAATCATCTATTTCTTAATCATCATCTTTGTTGTATAATTGGAAGTTTTAAAAGAGTACACCTTCCAAAATTCAATGTTATATATTTTATATTACTAATACACCTCTTTAAATCTAAATGTGATAACAACAACATGATCATAAAGTGGTCTTTTATTGATAATGAACTTATCATAATAATAATGCTAATATTATAATAAAAATTATAATTAAAGGCTATATTACTTTGTTTTATAAAGATAGTAATAAGTATTCTCTAGGAAATTGGAGATCCATTATTCTACTAAATAGTACTTATAAATTTCATGCCAAGGTTTTACAAAAAGGCCTTTAATCTATTTTAGTGGAAGGAATTCACCCACATCAAACAACTTTTTTTCTCCTATGAAATATTCTTGATAACATGCTAGTTGCACAAGAAACAATAAGTTGGATTAAATCTTCTAATCAACCCCCTTTACTCTTTAAAATTGATTTCTCTAAAGTCTTTGACAAAGTCTCTTAGAATTTTTTTTCAAATTATGAAAAAATTTGGTTTTAATGCTTAGTTTTTTTATATGATTAAAATCATTTTTAGAGATATAAACACATCATTTGAAATTAATGGCTCACTTACTAAATACTTTTTAATTGAACAAGGGATAAGACAAGAATGTTCCCTTGCTCTATACCTCTTTATTTTTATTGGTGAGGTCTTGAATATTGCTACTTAAGAGGTGGTTAAAAAAATAATCTTCATAATATTTCCATCCCTTGAAGCAATATCAATAAGTTATTAGTTAATATACATATAACTCAACTATCACCAAAAAAAAAGAGACATAAATAATATTTGTACATAAATAAAATTTTTAAACTAATTTAATTTAGCCTTGTGTTTAGAAATTAATTAGTTAAAATCAGTAGATTATTGGCAATATAAAAAAATTGATAGATCCGCATGGACAAATGACTTTAGATTTGTATAGACTTCTTCCAATAATATTAGAAAGCTACTAGGCACCTCCTTTGGCTTATTTTTATATACATCTGACATTGATCAATTTATGATTGAAAAAATGATAAGTAATTAGACTATTGGTGCTCTACAAAAATAAACGTGGTGGACAAAGATATTTTTGTCAATAGTATCTTGCTATCATTCCTATATCTTTTTTTTGCTATTTGAGCTAGATTGTTGAAGGCAATTTAGAAAATAAAATCTTGAGTAAGAAACTTCCTCTAGGATAATCCTTCTTCCTTAACATGTGCTAAAGTAGCTTGTTTTACTTGTTATAAGGCTCAAGACAAAGGTGGCCTTGATTTGATTGATCTAGAGGATGCTACTAAAGCTTTCTTTATTGAGCGAGTTGTAGGGGCTCTATAACATAGACATGTCAATATTTAACAATTTCCTAGGTCAAAATGATAAATGCCAAATCTACAACTCTAAATAAATGATTTTTAGATTTTATCTAGTGATTATTTTAAAAACACAAATAGAATATTGGTTCAAAAATAAAAAAATAAAAATGGTAAAGTATGTACACAAACTTGTTCATACCTATGTCTTAATCATCCTTCTAGATAGAGCTTTATCTAAACCTTAAGATTAGATTGGTTTATGCACTTTAGAAATTGATCAACTACTTTTGGGATTCTTTGAACTTTTCACTCAATTTTGTCATTATAAAGTTTTTATTTGTAGAAACAAACAATCTTTGTAAAAAATATTCCTACTCAGTTTAAAGACTTCCGTAAGATATGGTCTTTGCTAAGAGGTCTTAGTTTGTGGACCATATGGATTCAAAGAATCAAACTCATCTTTAAATAAGAAGTATGGAGTGACTTCCATACTAAAAGTAAGATTTGGAATGAATTAGTAGAATACAAACAATTTAGTTTGACTACCTTAAGAAAGATACTTGAAAAACACCTCAACCTAAAGTAAAGTCTACTCAAAAAATAAGGCAAAATTCTTAATTGGTTTTAGAACACATAAGGTAATCAAATAGAAAAGTCTCTATGAATAATAATTTAAAATTTTATTGTTTATTGATACTATCTACGTTGCTTTAGTAATTTGTTACTAATATTATTATTTTTTTATTTTTATTTTTAAATTAGAATTATACATTTAAAAAATATCATTTGAATTTGATTTATTTTATAAGTAGCTTAATTTAATTACTTTTTATGGTTCTAAAAATCACATAATTACTCCTAAATAATGCATAATTAAGTATTTTACCTTTAAATGACATTTTATGTTAGTATGGTCTTTTAAAAAATGGTTAGTTGCATTAAAATTCATTAAATCATTATCAAAAATTAATATATTAAAATTTTTACTATATATATATATATTAATGAAATATCAATCGTTTGTTTTAATATTTTATATGGTACAACATGAAGCCCAACTGGACATCTTGGTAGAATAGACATCTTTGGTTCCACTCTAATTTTGGCTTCGCACTAATATGGCGTCACGCTAAATTTGGCGACATGCTAAGTAGTTAGTGTCGCAGACTGACTAGCGCGCAGGCGAATGCGAGATGTGCAAGCGCTCGCGCTGTGAGCGTCGCGACCAGCTCTCACAGCGCTCACAGCCCACGTCGCCACCATCGATGCACAAGCCTGCGGACGCAGGGAGATTCAGGCCAGGAGCCCGAATCTTCTCATGCATTCAGCGACGTCGGATCCAAGATCGACCGCGCACATCGGGCCACGCCCGACATGCAAGCTCTCGGATGAGGCCTTGCATCAGTGGCCACCCTTGCTACGCCTCTCGATTCCGTCGATGCGTCCCAGTTTCGCAGCTTTCGTCTGTCAATCCACGTCCCACATACATCTCTGTCGTAAGATTCCAGACCAGTTCCTTTCGCGCTCGATTCTGCATGTCTAAAGGCTCAACCAAATTTCTCAAACTTTTGAGCTTGTGGGTCGATTGGTTGGAGAGGAGCTGGTGCCGAAATTCGGTTTGAGTTTGGTGGAGTGGACTGTTGTTTGTTCCGAATGCTTGGGTGGAATTCTCGATTGTTTTGGGAGCTGTTGCTGGAGGCCGACAGGAAATAAGTGAGTTGGATTTGAGACAAAAAAGAATAAGAAAGGGGACGATTGTTGTGAACCATGAGGTCGCTCGCGTTTGACGCCTTGGCTCTGCAGCAATGGTCTCTCTCCTCACGACCCCAATTGAATTCACCGGTCTACATTAAGAATCTGAAACCCAACGGCATTAGGAGATTCTACGGTAGCTTAGTTTCGCGGACTATTTCCTCATGTAATGCTCTGCTTAGGCACCAAGGTTTTGATAGAATTGAACTAGAATGCAAGCACATTTCGGCGAACAATAGAAGGGTTTCTCTTCTCGTCCCTGCTTTTAGCAATTACAGGTCGACGGAGCGCAGAGGAGCTCAAATTCAATGCCAAGCCGGGCTGGAGCCATCCTCAAATAATGACAACGACGCCCTCGTGGAGTTGGTGAAGAAAGATATGGACATTGACGGTTGGCAGTGGACGAAGACAAACAAAGAGCTGGTAATTGCCTTGTGCGCTAGGGTTTGCAATCTGTAGGTGGTTTGTGTATCCCTCTGCGGTTATATGTACAAGCGTTTGTGTGGTTTTCGATAACATGTTGCGAAGTGTTTATCTGCAGCGCCGGAGAAAGTAATGCTTTGCCTTATCGCTATGACAGTTTGTCCACTATCAGCATGGGTGTTTGAATTTGAAATTTTGAATGCAGATAGCGTATTCTCTTCTGCTTGCAGCGGTGCCAGTAGGGACAGTTCTGCCTCAGACTCATTTTCAGTGGTCTGGGGCATTATACTTTCTTTTTCTGGCGGTGTGGACTGTATATGTCGGTAGTCATCGCAGGTACCCCTCTCATTTTTATTTACAGTAGAGTGAGGGACTAAACTGGCGTCTTTAAATCACAAGTAAGAATTGCAGCGTTGAGGGATAACAGTCTCGTACATTCGTAATGGTACAATTTGTGTAGCAGATTATGAGTTCTAGTGTGTAAGATAGGCATCAAGTACAGACAATGAGCAAGATAAATTTCAAGATAATCGCTGTGGCGGAGACAGGTCGTCTCCGGCCGGATTCTAGTTTCGGTTTGCCACTCTTGATATTTCATTTATGGTCCAGAACCATTTATTTTTTATATTAAGAGTTACTAGATGTAATGAGGTTGCGCGCTAGTAAGAAATCTTTGAATTGCGCATTAGAATAGGAAAATGTTGCAGATATAACTGTAAAACTATCCATAACAGCTGTTCTTTATCGGATAACCACAAGCGGTTGTCCTCTCTTAATTTAGATGAAGAAATTTGCCCCTAGTTTTGTTTGATAAACTTTGTGATTCTATGTGCTGGTCACTGCAGTTTAGGGAAAAAGCCTCCGCAAAGCGTCACTTTCAAGCAAGGACTTGCAGCTCCCCTGTTTGCCTCAATATCTCTCTTTGGATTCTATACGTTGCTACGGTTCTTCCCCAATCTCGACATCCGCTCTTTCATCTCGGCTTATCTCGGTGTGGCTGGTGTCGTGGCTGTTGCAAGTAATCTTGCACCCCCACTTCGCTCCGTTCTGCCCAACGCTGAAAACGCATCTTGGCGTATAGGTATGGACCTGGGCATTACGCATTCGGAATGTGTCCATAGATCTCACTTACGTCAATCCTCGTGAAAACATAACGGGTGATGTAGTGCAGTACGATGTACATTTGGAGGAGAGATGCTCAGATACAAAAGTGACTTCTGAAGACTGTAATGGTCTGTTGTGTCTGCGAAAGATGTTTCGTTTCACATTCTATCTACCTTCTCAGCGGTTTTCTACACTAAGAGACGATAGTTTATCAGCCTCTGCAGGGCATGACCTAAAGATGCATCTTCTGATGGACGTGCTTTGGAGTGGCAGATTTTCCAAAGTGGTTGGTTGAGGATGACGGTGAAGATGTTCATTTAACGGTTACTCCGGCTGACATATTGGCGACCGCTGGTAACCCTCCTACACTTCTAGGATTTCTAGCTCTTTGCAAGAAAGCTGATGAGGTGGAGTTCACATTTAGTCTCTCACAGTATCAAATTACACTGACGGAATGCTGACGACTTATATTTTGGGATTCGGACACTGAGGTTGATTAGTGTGTGGTTGATGGGATGGTACAAACAGTGGGTATTGCGGCGGCTATCGCGAGTAAACAATCGGGCGCTCCATTCACTCTGAACAACTTCATAGCCGTTTGTATTGTAACCGAACTACTACAGCTTTTGTCTCTTGGCAGGTAAATGCCTTGCCGCATAAGCATAATGATCTTTAAAACTTAAACTTCGACTTTGGTCGTAGTGGTTACTCTTAATGCTATACAAACCGCTCCTCTTATTCTTGTACTTGATTTCACATTAAAAAGGTGTTGTTAATTGCTGTAACAAAATCGCGCTTTGCTTTTTGTACAGTTTTGCGACAGCAGCTACCATGCTTTCGGGACTGCTTCTGTATGATGTCTTCTGGGTCTTTGGCTCCTCGCATGTATTTGGCGACAATGTTATGGTGACCGTAAGTGGCTTCTTACTTTCATTCACCTCGTATAGTTTCTCATCATCATGTAGATCTCGCGAATCGATCTAGACGATTTTTCTCTGCCAGTTTATCGTTTGACTACCGGCATGTGGCATACTGTATGGAGTATTCAACACATCTCTTTAATGAATGTCATTGTGCAGGTTGCAACATCGCCAGTTTTCGACGGGCCCATGAAATTAATTTTTCCACAATTCAACGTAAGATCTGTGTTTATGGACAATCCTTTCGTTTTCAATAAGCTTGTCAGTACCTTGGATTTCCGATCTAGAGGGCTTATAGCTGAGGTTTAGGCCATCGGGGATCCAACTGAGGCTTAGTATAACAATCCCGACCCTCTATCTCCACCTGCTCATACACAAATGAAGTCATGAATCAAACAATTTTCTTAGGAGTATCCTACTGATGCTGGACAAAGAAACAATTAACCTAACAAGCATGTTAATTTATCCAAGTAACAAACTGAGGTTCATCATATTGGATGCAATCTGGACAGGCGAACGCCGCCAACCCTTACTCTATATTAGGGCTGGGAGACATTGCTGCACCGGGGCTACTGATAGCTTTGATGCTACGGTTCGACCGCTCTCGATCCAAGGGACTCTCTGGAGCAGATGAGACAGCCGACTCCCAGAAATCGCCAGCCGACAAAACATACTTCATTACATGCATCGTCTCATACATTTTTGGGCTTACTGTCACCGTAGGTAAGCGATCAGTGCACAGTCCTTTATTACGATTTCCCTCTCGTCCTCTTTGCTCATAGCAAGCATATCACCCACATTTCCTCAATACAGCAACTGCTGTAAGTGCATGTGTTACACCATCTTATATGTCAGTTTAGCGGTACTGCTTGTTTTCACTGTCTGATTTGATGATTGCAGTGGCAAACACGGTCTCCGGTGCTGCACAACCAGCGCTGCTCTATCTGGTCCCATCTCTTCTTTTCGGTGTGTTCATCGTTGCGGCTTCAAGGTCGGAGGCGTCCCTGTTGCTAGACTATAAGGAGTTTTTGCCGATAGCTGTTGAAGGCGATGACACACTGGAATGAAAGCTCCTGGTTGGGTGTTCCAACCTTTTCCTATGTGTACAAAGTAGAGCTTCTTGTGCACAATACTGCTGGCTCAATGCAAATGGAGGAGGCAATTTGCTGCTCTTTCAACTCCCAAAACACTCGTTGATAAAAGATAGTAAAAGAACTTCCCTTTCTTGTGTGAAAGCTAAACATGGGATTCCAAGTCTGCAACTACATTGCATGGTGCTAATGTCGATTGAGAATGACTATTAGTAGCATTGCAAATTAGAGTTTTTTCTTTTATTAAGTTTTGGGAAGGGATTTAAACCTGAAATAGGATTAAGAATTTGCTAGGTGTTTGGTGACTAAAAGGAGTTGAGGGAATAAAGTAATTTGAATGTGTTAGATACATGAGTGTTTGATAGAAAATACAGAATCTTGTATGAAAATCATCTACATGTTGTCAAAATACTTTATATCAATATAAAGTGGAAGTGTTAAAAAAATTAAGCAAGAGACATATAATGAAATAGTTTTCTTTTATGCTTGGATGTAATGAAGAAATCTATTTGTTCTGTTCAAGCCAAAAATAGGTAAAATTAGATCAAGTTAATTTTTTAATAAAAATACTGTTATTTGTAAGATAGATGATTAAAAATTTTAATGGTTTTTCATATAGATAAAGTTATTGTAGAAGCTGCACATAAATTAAAATTGAAGCTAATCCAAAATCAGTTGGATTCAAATTATTAAAAATAAATAATCAAAGCATGAATTAATTTTAAAAAATCAATAATCCAAATGAAAAATTAGATTTTTTCCAATATATATAAAATATTTTAATGTATGAAAAAAATCATATATATATATATATATATTTCATCCTTTAAATATTTATTACATTAGAAAAATACTTAATTTGCTTCATCACCACACAGCGCCTTCGTGAGCGTTTGTCTTCACCAGCTCAACAACCTTTGGTGACGGGCCCAGAATATCCAAAAACTGTGGGTCGCGGACCTTCAACCCAGCCACAAAAAGCCATGGGATTTCATGTGGGCGACGATTTGCAATGCATTCACAGCAGGAGCACTCAGAAGGGATGGGCGGTGAAGCGTACCACAAATTTGCATTCCTCGATGGGCTCGACGGGCCCAGTAGGCGTGCGTCTTATGAGGCGCGATTTATGGCGCCCAGTAGCACGCACCCGGTGGAAAGGGTGTAGCGCCATCTAACGCTGCTTCATTGACATCTACAGCATCACACCCGGCAAGTTGTGGAGTGAGTTGACCATTTCTGCAAATCGTGATCAGAATGGGCACACATGTGAACACCTATCCTAGAAGTAAGCGAGGACAAGAGCAATGCTGCTCAGATAGGATCGCTAGCTCTCAATCCTGAACTTGTGCTCGTCTCCGAACGCTACGACTGCTCGAAGAAATTCTTCGGGGCGAATCGTTGGATGACCATGTACCTTTGCGTCCGACGAGGAGGAGAACATCGTCACTTATCTACCATTGGGGTGCAACTGGTCACGGCTTGCCCGAATACTACGGTGATCAATACAACGGGAATGATTGCCACAGAAGCTAAACGTTGCAGCTAATCTTCTCAAGGCCCCTGGAACGCACAAAGATTTGAAAGCGAAACGGGGAAGGAGAACGGCAACGGATGGCTGGCTTCGACTCAGAGAGTGGAACGAAGTTTAAAAAATCATTTCGGTAAGGTGCACATAGAGCGCGGTAGGAAGTGGGGATGGCGTACATGTGGCGAAAAAGACTGAAAAAGTTACCGCAACTCTGAGAAACATCACCAGAGCCATCTCTACGGCATCCAAGTGCCTTGCAGAGCCCTTGCCGGAAGCTCTCCTCATTAGAACAGCTGCGACTGCCACGGCTGCTACGAAACCTGTCACACCAATCTTATTTGATGCTGTGTGGATCCAGACTGTTTCAGTCACTGTGCACACATCTGACCAACGAGAGTGGAGTGGTGTGGTGGGGGAAGTGAGACCAGGATGAATGAAAGTAACCTACCCTCGGTGATGGCAGCTGTTGAGACTAGTGAATTGGTAAATCACTCAGTCGATAGCATTTGGATATTGTACGAAAATGCAGAAAACTTGCCGTCTCTCGTCACACCCGAAGCTGGGTTTTGCATCGTTGCTCCAACGTAAGAGGCTTAAGAAAAGTTGTTGCAAGAATGTTGCGCTAGATCCCTGACTTCCCTTGAGAATCTGATCCAAAATCGCTCAATTTCCCCGGTGGCAGTCTTTCTTTGGTTCTATTCATATTAAAGTTTTTGAAACACTGGGGCGTAAGCCTCGTGCAAGGTTCGTTCCAAGTAATTTTACAAAAGACTTTTACAAACTGGTAAAAAAAAATCGTTCTAAATTTCAATCATAAAATCACACAAATCTGAAGGCTATATCAACGTCTATTCTGAAATTAATAATTGAAGAAAAACAAAAAAATCATGCTTCTTTGATTTGTTTGGCATTAAAAATTTAAAATGATTATATGGAAGCACAAAAATAAAGCACAAAAATAACAAAAAGTATCAAATATTGTGTTTTATGTTGCTTTATTATGAAAAAAATATGTTTTTACTTACTATTGTTATCCTCTACGTGCAAAGAGGACATGCAATTAGACAACCATAATGATAAAATAAGTTTAATTTTGTAGAGAATACTATTAGCTATTGCTAGCTATTGATACAATCCAATTTGTAGGTTTTAACAAACTAAATAATAAATTTAACATGCTTTATGAAATAAAGATTAAAATATAAAAGAATATATTACTTTTTTGGATTTCATAGTTATAATAATGAATAAAAGAAGGTTTTCAATAAAACAACCAGTTAATACACTGAATTAGTTTGTACTTAAACTTGACCAAAGTGATCAAATTTACAACTCGAAATGTACCAATCAAATCTTCTAAAGTTGGAAAAAAAAATATTAACATATAAAGTGGTCTAAACATAAAGACCCAGAAACAAAATAAAAAACCCATGAAAAAAATAAAGGACATGATTTTTTCTGGTATTTTTCCCCTCCCACCAAACCACGCTCATAAAAATAAAAATAAAAGCTACATATTTTTTCTTGTTTGTCTCATTGATCCAAAATGGAGGTTTTTGACAGTCAATAGTACACAACAAAACCTCCCAATCTAATCTTAGTGCTTCCAAAATAAATGATAAGTAAACAAACAAGTAGTTCAAGAAGAACGAGGATGATAATGACAATGTAGTGCTAGGAGCAAAGTGACGACGGCTGCGGTGTTGTCTTACTGGAAACATGGCGACAATATTGCGCATGGATCACGTTGCGATCACCGCACCGTTATCGGCTTCGTCTTCTTGGTGAGCTTTGTGATCTCCAGATTCACCGCTCGGGTTTCAACGGCACCACGGTTTCCACGGTGGGGAAAAGCTGGGCTGCACTTTCAGCTCGCGCTTTCACAGTCTGTAGCAGTATGAATTCGCCTGCCACAGAGATTTTCCTGCCCGGCATCAGTGACTGATGACTACTACAAAAAGTCCTAGAGTTGCAGTTAAATTCATGCTTGCTCTACGATCAGATCAGTTCTGATCAATATTGATCACGAAACGAGGTATAAGTTGCGATGTGTTCGTGAATCCTGCTGTTGTGCACACACATGTCGTCTCATTCGATGTTTCGATGCCAATACTGTGACAAGGCATTACCTGATTTAGTGTTTTGCATGGGTTGTTTGTTGGCGCGCACTGGTTTCGAAGAGTAGCAGATATGGGCAGTGCCGAAACCTCGTCCGTGCTTCACTAGCGGTGAATCGATTCTGGGAGTTCTGCTACTCCAGGTGGCTTATCCGCTCTTGAGATGCATTTGCAAGTAGATATGAGCCAATCTAACATACTGCCGATGTCATGACCTTAAATTAGTTAACCACGCATACATAGTGGACATCAATCAGTAGGCAAACTGTAACGTGTGTGGATCTGAAATGATCGTGAGCTAGAAAAGGTTTCAAGTCTCCCGGTTTTCTGCATCTCGTAATATACGTAATTGTGAATCGTCTTCTCGTCATGTGACAATTAAAAGCTACCAGTAGAGTTTAGAACCTCGGTAAAAAGAGTCAGGAAATTTCAGTTAAATGTATTGTTTTCAAAATCAAGCGATTAGCTCTCTTTCAAACGTGGAGCTTGGCCACGACTGTGAGCTCCGTGTGGTCACGAAACATCATCGTTTGAGATGCAATTTGTTGTATTTTTGGTTCCTTCGAAAAATGATCAGCAGGAAACAAGGGTTGTGAAATCGTTGCTTCTGTTATGCCCACGACCTCGACCCAGCCAAAGTGTTTGCAGATTGAATGCGAATGGTACAGTTTTATCGATTCAAAGTTTTGTGAATCTCAGTGTATATGATCTACCTTCAGAGGAATCGCGGTGGCGCTGAAACCAACCAACAGGTAAGCGATAGATTTTTTTTGAAGTTTTGTTTACAGTCTTTCATTTGTATTCCTCTTTTTCTCTTTTTCTTTTGTTTTTTCTTGTATTGTTAATGATAATAATGCTGAATATAGAATGATGGTTCTAGGAATGCGCGTGGCTACACCGCTCTGGAACAACTCGACGAGGGGTTGTTTTTAAATATTCATATTCATATGAATATTTTAAAAAATGATTTTTTAAAATATTTAAGAAATTTTATTAAAAAAATTTAAAAACATGTTATATTTCATATAAGTTAAAAATACTATCACAATTAAGATATAAGATGCTATCTTTATAATTAGAAAAGAAAAATTATTAATCCATGTGATGTCTAATTTTTTGTTTTATATTATTTTTAAAAGTTGAGGCTTTAAAATGATAACTTGTCTTTACTAAGTTAGAGGTCTTTATAGGGCTTTTGAACCATGCCCTTTCAAAAGTGGACTTATAGGTTTAAAAATTATATCAATATTTTATACTAAGCCAAAAATACTATCTTGTTATTTGATTATTGTTGATTATTTTATAACTTCTTTTTAATTAAATATCCAAAAGGACATCATGACTAATGTCTACTAAGAAACAAGCGTCCTTTCTAAGATTGTACTACCACATACATTGTATTTCAATGTTTATTGTAAAAAATACATATTTTTTTATTTTAGGATCTTTAGAGTGATCTTTTTAAAAGTTGTAACAATTTAGATGACTAATGTAATAATTTTATAAACTATAATTTCAGTTTTAAGAATACTTAAATTTGTGTTAAGAATAATGTATCCAAATTATAGCCCTTTGCATATCAATAATATAATATTTGAATAGAGTTTTAAGTTCTATGTATATATTTAAAATTTTGAAGGATGTGAAGGACTAATAGTGATTTAGAAATTATAAAAGGTTCATTTTTTTGTATTTAATCCTTCTAAAAGTGTTATATATGTATATATTAGATATTTCATGATATAATACTGTGCATCAATAAACTATTTTTAACAAATTAAGTGTTAAAAAACCAAGTTAGCCAAAAATACACACAAACTTGTTCATTTACTTGCTTTGAGTAAGAATTATGAAAAATGAGGTGATTTTGTAACTTGAAGACCAAGTAAATACTACTATAGGATGTGTATTTAGATTTATAAAAAAAATAAAAAATAAAAAAAACATAAGAAAAGGAGTATTTTTTTTGTGATTTGTCTAATATATCATTTTCTTAGAAGCAACCACTTTTAAAATCTGTATTGATTTCTTTTTTAATAAATTTTTTTGTAACTCTGAAAAATATAAAACAGCATTAATTTAATACCAATCCACCAGAAGAAGATTATTTAAGGGAAAAAAGGAAAAGAAAAAAAGAAGACAAAAGGAAAAAAGGCATTGAATTTATTAAGTTGATGATTTTAAATAAAAAAATTATTAGAAAATTTGTATTATGTCGATTTACTGTTGGTACTGAAAGATAATAAATTATCAGTTTATATAGATGCAGTGAATTTTATGATAAATAAAATCTATAAAATGTTAAATATGTATTTGAATGCTATATAAAATGCTTTAACATTCAAATACATATCAAACATCTTCTTATTAGTTTAGAACATGCAATGATTCTAAAAAATTATAAAAGAACTCTTAAATAATTTTTAGAATTTATAGAGCTTTAATTGTGTAAAATATAAGAAATTTATAATTTTAAACATAATATAAATTTTTTAAAATTAAAAATAGTTATTTAAAAACATAAATAAGAAATTATAGATTACCAACTATAAGTCTTATCAAATGTTGAAAAGTACATTTCAAGAGTAGGAAATTTGTCATATTTTACCAATATATTATAAGAATTTTCTAAAAAAGAGTCTTGTTGCATAATTTCCAAGGAGTACATTGTAAAAGTCTTAATGAGTCTTAATTTCTAGTAAAATTAGTCAATAGTTCTATTGTAGTCTAAAAAGTTTTAAAAATTCCAAATTTTAGATTGTGCATGTTTCAACTCCATTATATCCTTTCAATCATACAATACAAAATTCTTATTGTAGAACACTAGTAACTAGAATCTACAAGATTACTCTATAATTTAGTTTAATACAATGTATTATTAACTTGTAGCTTAATCTTGAGAAGAATTTGTAATGAGTATATACACTTTGAAACACCTTGTAGGATTATAAAAAGATGCTCCAAAAAACATTTTGTGATTCTTAAAGTTATTTAATAATTACAAAAAAAAAAGTTAAAATATTTTTTAAAGAAGAAAAAAAAAAAAAAAAACCTTAAAAGTGGCACCACCAATTTGATTATACTAAGATTAAAATATTGTTTAGAATAATTGATTCCGTAATATAATAGTGATACAGTGTAATATAAAAATACCCTCAAATCTTATTCAACTTTGCTAAAAATCATAGGAAAATTAATTTTTAAAAAACCAAATTTTATTGAAAGTAATATATTAAGTAAATTTTTTGCATGTGTAAATTTAAAATACTTTAAATTTTAAATTTACACGTGCAAAAAATGTACTTAATATATTATTTTAAATTTTAAAATTAAAAGTATTCAAATTAATACTTAATAGGAATTTATAATTCACTACTCAATTATACACATATGCATAGAGGGAGAAAATAGAATTTTGATTTGGTTTTACATTCAATTTTAACAGGCCTCATTCCAAAAAAATCTTGATTTTTTGATAATACTTTATATTGCTTCTTCTAATCAAAGTTTTTATATTTAAAAAAATAAAATCAAAAAATCAAAAAGGATAATTACAACAATAATCAATCAATCAATCACACATTATAAAACATTCTACATGTGTACTTAAATTAAACTACTGCAAGGCAAAAACCATAAAATACATTATCACATTCAATGTGTAACAGCTTGGATGCACCATCAAGGACACACAATTGCAAAATTTTGAAGTGTCTTCTCAAAAAACATAATAGTCCACTAATTCCAATTTACATTTCATGTGATGAATATATAGAAGCGAAAAAGTTGGGCAAACATCACCAAAATGATGTGGGTTGAATAACTAACAAATGGAATGGTAAGAATGATAATTCTCATATTGACATCATGGGTATACTAAGCAATGGTGTAGAAGCTATTTCGCACAGAAATGCTGTGAAGCAAAGCTCTCACAGTCGTGCTTTCTCCTTTGCTTGTTATCGTGTTGAGAGTAGAAGAGCAGCCGCATTAGTCTCCATGTCGCTGATCAGCACAAAATTCCACTGTGTGCAATGGTTTGCACATCGAAAGATGTGGAGGACAGCGCCGCTATTTATGCATCTGCTGCAAAAAAAAAGCATCATCTAGGCCACTGCGAGGTCCATCTGATAGAGTTTTCAGTGAAGAGGACACACTCCAGAAGGCTTAATCATCGTTGAATGGCAACGGAACCGCTTTGACAGCTCGGTATTTGCCTACGTTGTTCAGATGCTCGTTTTCAATTCTGCAGACATTAACAAGGTCACCATTAACTACCTAGTTAAACCTTTGGCATTTAGCCACCGGATATACTTCGATGCAACATCAGAAATAGGGATCCTGGAAGCATCAGAGCCGACAGAGGAAAGAGATTCGCACAGCCGAGCCCATTCACTAGCAGCAGGGAGCTGGAAACTCACCGAAAAAAGTTCCATATCCCCCTGCGGAGAATCTCCAAGGTAGCCGTGCTCACATTAAACGCATTCGAGTTCCATCCGAACTTCATGTCGACTTGTAGAATTGATAACATCCACACTAGTCTCAAAAAACAGTTCGCTCCCTGAGAGGAAGACCAAATGAAGTGTTACAGCTTTAGAAACTGTGGAGGATTCGAATGATAAAGAGCCGGGAATAAGGAGAGTGTCAGACATGTGCCAGAATGAAATTGATCACTTTCAACATAGCGTTTGTTTTTCACGAAGTTTTTGGGTTTAGTAACGTACAATGGCAACGAAGTATGTAGACTTGTTCTTCAAGATGAGTTTGTCTCGTAGCCATTTGTTCTTTGATTTGCTGTTAAGCAGGCCCCAATCCACACAAAAGTCCCAGTAGCTTGCATAGATGGTGGCAACAATGGAAGCTATAAGGGACAGCACCCACAAGGCAGTTATTTGTGGGTGGTTCCCGAACGCTTGCCTCAGTAGCAAGGCCAGAATAGCAGACATATATTTTCCAGCATTCTCTAGCTGATGCGTGTCCTTCTCGTCGTAATATCTTTTCAAACACTGCATAGCCAGAGTATATACGTCACACTTCAATAATGAGGCTCAAAATAGAGCAAGAGTTTACCAACTCCACCGGGGAGAAAGGAAGGGGAGATTTTGCAGGTGGGACTAGATACCAGAATGTACTTTGGAGGGACAAGATTTGAGCAGTTTTCAGGAGTTATGATATTCGCATAATCGTACCTGTAGCAAACGCCACCAAAATGGAAGTGATGCCACTATGTATCCGAACCCTCTGTAGATTGGATTGAGGTCACACTTGTTGTCGGATCCAGTCAAAAAATACCCAGTGGGATAATAGCAAGATATGAATTGGAGATTGCGGAATACCAGCACTTGACTTGTCAACTGGTCACCAAGGAAGAAATCCGGGAGTGTGACCTGCATCGCTCAACCACATCAAATGTTAGAGAACACACTGACAAAATTAGTATGACACGATTAGAAATGAACTCGCTCGACATTTGCTGAGAAGTATCAACCCTAGCATTAATCTTTGAGACCGCCGTAAGAGATTGAATGAATCGACAAAATCATGCAGCTAGATCCGTGAACCCAGTACTAAGACATGTCAACTACATTAAGTGTCAAGGGGTTCCGTGTCAACCTTGACCAGAGGTGCGGAAACGAGGTGACGCAAGCACCCCAGAAAAAAGGCCCTTGAAGATTTGTACATGACGTTGAATGGGAGGAATAAAGTCACCAATGTTGACTGCACATTCCAAGGGAAAACATGTCCTTCAGTGTTCACAAATCCTTTAGGTTTGCGTAAGCTTAAAACACGAAGATTCTAGATAGAAATTTTACTGCATGTTTGATGCTATCGAAAAGTGATCGATAGTTCCAAGCGGATCAAAAAAGCCACACATGCAGAAACCCTTACCAAGACAAGGATCAATGGGATGATATCTGCTATCGATTCCTCTTTGCCTATGGGAGCGGGAGTGAGAGCACCACCATTCGCCGGAGGCGCCTGCTTAGATGTTAACAACGTCACTGCAATGTGCAAATTCATTCCTCCCAGCAAAAAAGTCGTGATTCCTGTAGCCAAGAGCAAGACCTCGCGATATCGAAGTTCCGTGCCCGGCGAGAATCCGAAGATAAAGGGATAGTTCACGCGAGTCTTAGCCCATGCGAAGACATCAATAGCATACATGAATATGTGGAAGGTAATTAACATTAGCGTGCTGCAGTGATCAACCACAATACAGTTGTCAGGTCCACCACGAGTATAAACAATAATCAGTGCCCATCATAGACGGCTGAAAACTCAGAACACAGGCTATCTTTGCACAATTTGCACTAATTATACTGATTCTGTAAATATGATCTTTCGCGCAAGCATAAGAAACAAGCTGTTCGATGAGATTATTTACCTGAACACTGGGAACACGGTTTCTAAGTACTTAGAAGTAGAGCTTCCATCCGGTTTCAGCGCTCTTTTGTTTTCCACTAGGAAGAAGAAAGAAATGCACAGTGCAATTGAACATCCCGTAAAGAGCCCTGTTTTCAGACGTTACAAAAATCTCATCAACAATCTCCACTTCAAATATCGACAAGAGGATTGCTCTCTCCAAAATTGAACCAGCTAGAGACATAGCTTCTGTGTACACTCACTACCATCATGTTCCCATTTCGCGATCCGTGCTGAGTCTGGCATAAAGTACCACGGAGGAATAAGGAGAAATGGAGGAACAGGAAGAGGAGGAGGAGTCAAGGTCTCAGTACCGATAAAAAAGGTGGTCCGGTGGGTCCCCTGTTTTCGCATTGGTCGCAGTTGAGATATAGCCTTCTTCCTCACACCGTCAGCAAAATGATTGGTGAAGATATCCTCCACTTTGTTTATCAATTTTTGTACCTGCAAAATTATCCGAGTCAACTTGCGAATTTCGGCGAACTTGGTTGCAAAGCTAAACTGTAGTATCAAAATCAGATATGAACACGACAGTTTCCCCTGAAGAGATTCTGATCTGCATAACAATAAATCAAGTCTTGCTGAGCGTTGCAATTGTTTCTAGAGTCCAGAGAGCCCACCTTCGAAGAAGTGACCAAGTACGAACTTTCTACTTCTTTCATGTAGATTGGCGCAAAGTGCAACCCTGTGTTCTTGTCGTACTTTTTCAAAATCTTAGCGAAGGCTTTGATGTTTAAAGACCTGCAAAATTTGCAACGGAACTTGGTTAGGTCATTGCATACCTACCATGGCAATGAAGATTTCAAAACATGATGGTTGCCGACTGACTTGGAGACAAGAGGACCTGAATTATTGCAGCCACATTACAACCTGAACTGATACCTGTAGTTAGAGAGCAAGCCGAGCCCTCTATAAAACTCCACAAATGCAAGACGCAATTGGTTTTTAGCCTGGTCGAGCTCTTTCTGGGACTTAAATGATTGCACCCTCTGATTTTCTATGTCATTATCCAAAACGACTGACTCATTCTCAGGCTCCTTTGGCTCAGGGATCTGGGATACTTTCTTCAGCGCCGACTTTGGCGTGGGTGAAAGGGAAGAGCCCATCGGCGTGACTGGGGAATGCCGCACGGTCGCGGGGGAGAGCTGCCCAGGTACTACAAATCCTGTACCCTGGTCATGCAGATCAGGTTTCTGCAACTCCAGATTGATTTCAGAAAAGGCTGCCCTTCTCTGTTTCAAATTCTTTGCCGCCACTTGATCAATGTAATCCTGGATGGCGTTGTCCTCTTCAGCCTCCTCTTCCGGTATGCTGCTCCCCTTCTCGTCAACGGTTAAGGGCTTCATAGGGAATGTTTGCAGAGGATACTCATTGGACTTTAAACTGTTCTCTGACATGAGAGAATCCTTATCGGACGCTTTCTCCACTTCTACAGTGACAAGAAATGCCATTTACAAAGAGGAAATGCTTAATACTGGAATCATCATGTGTGAAAGACATGCGTTTCGCTGGAGAAAGTTCACCACATTCGAAGTGCAGATGTCACCATGAAGTAGAACTTGCGGTAGGTACCTGGAATTGGATCTCCCTTTTTGGGTGGATAGGATGGTAGCAAAAGACCCTGGCGAGCGAACTCTTCTTGCACATTGATCAATGCAAGCATTTGCTTCTCCAGGACTCCAGCGCGATCGATGTACTCCGCTTCTTTCTTCTTGTAGAATTTGTTAACTTTGTTCAGCTGGGCATCAAGCCGAGTAAAGAAGGTCACGTCTTGCGGGGAATGTGAGAGCGGTTCCCTAAACTCCGTGATATAAATGTCTCCATCCTGGGTCTGTCTTTTGTTTATCTGTGCACTTGCCAATATCAGTAGTTTATTTTGAAGATAGACTCTATGCGATCGTCAAGACATTAGATGCACCTGGTATACTGATAAAGCAAGAGCTAATATTGGAACTGACGAAAGCTCCAACCCACTACATGCATGTGTTGCACCTGAACATCACCGCAACATCTAAGGTGGTTGTTCTTACGTATGAATTGCACAAAGAATTCCACTTAAGTCTTCGGAAATGGTGCGGGATGCAGGGTGATCGAGTTTCAAAGGAGTAGCCTCGTAGACATTATAAGAACTACCCAACTGTGTGTGATGGACCATATCTATTGAAGGACGAGCGAAAGTGAGAATTCAGCGTAGAAACATACCACTATAGAGTCTTTGGTGGTCCCTCTGGGTGAGAAAGAGATATGGTCCTCAACCCGCCGGCGACTCATGGTGCGACCTATCCCGCTGATGCTGGGCTTCATAGACGCCAGCGATTTCAGGAGCCCTAGCGACCCCCTGCGAGTGTAGGTCGGCCTCATCGTCCGGTGCTGCTGGATGCGTTTCAAGTCCGCCTTCAATTCGCCGTAGTTGCAATACGCTTCTTGCCATTCTGGCACTAGCTCAGCTTGCAGCTGCTGTGCGAATTTCACCATGGCAGCTTCCGAGAAAAGCTCAGCCACAAGGAAATTCTGGAACTAACCAATTCTATGTGGCACACAAAACTCCGTCAGCTTTATCTTATAGTTCTATCCCTGTGAGCTCCGAACCTGAGATTTCTGCTGGTGGAATTGTGGGTAGCGGATGCTAATTTAGATGCCTAATTGCATAACAAAGTGTGATAGGATGCGAAAATCGCTGTTGCACACATTGGAAACTGGTCCTTCAAACTCAGTCGCACACACACTGAATACTGCTCCAGTGTGCTGCTCATCTGAAGGTCACGAAGAGCTACTTCAAGCATTGAGTCTGCAGCGCAAAAACTTGACTGACATCAACAACTCCCGCAATCCTACGAAACTTGCAGTGAAGACAAACATTGCAAGCACGGAGTAGTAAGGCTATATTCTGTGTAGTTGTGCTGCACAAGATTTGTGTGAATGCCAAGAACATACAGTATTCAGTTTCCGCCGCAACCCTGAAAAATACTGACCATCGCAAAGGAGGACGAAACTCAAGCTACCTATCGAGGATTCAGTTCACGAAATGATTCGCTTCCATTACATGCACCAGGTGCCAAGGCCTACAACTTAAAACCTGGAGCTCAGTACCGAAGTTCTTGCTTTACAAGAAAATCACTAGAGCGACGGTCGCAAGTGGGTTAAGGAACAGAAGGGCGACGCGAGTGAAGGGAAGACTGAGTGAGGGTGAGGAAGGGTTGCAGCGGTCTGATGCGAGGGCTACCGCGGTATCCAGTTGAGGCAATCTAAGCTAATGAAGAAGTGAAGAATTATGATGGCGAATCGAAAGCCATTGCTGTTGGACTTGTGCAGTGCAGGGCTGACGGATGGAAAGTGATGGTGAATTGCGAGACATTCAATAGGTGCCTCATCAGTCAAGCGTGGTGGCCCTCACACCAAAAGGAAACTGACGCCACAGTCAACCTAGGTTTTGTTTCTCTGACACTGAGCATTCGTTGAATGATTCAGATGTCGGGGGATCACCAATCCTAGCTTAAGAGCAGCCGATACAACGCCCAAATTACCGGAATTGTACGGAAGCGTAAGGAGAATGAGTTTCCAGAAGGTTTTTATTTTTTACACTCAAACCAGGGTTAGTAACCTCCATAGAACAAATTAAGACAAGTTTGTCAGGTTGTTCCATACTGTACATACGATTCATATTGGTTGGTCACATCACACAAACACGGATTTCAAGGAGCAGAAGCAAATGAAATTTCAAGGAACAGAACTTCAGAGCCTAGGTATCGGTGTCAAATGCCATGCAAACCTTTAACCACAACAAATAGACAAATAAACCGAAAAAAAATTAGGGGAGGAATGCTTGCGTAAGCCTTTCGAGATGAACTTGGCGTAGATTCGAATTTACAATGGCGTTGAAATTTACTCCAGCAAACCAAGGTATTTAACAAATGATTTGAGCACTTACTTTAGTGAGATAAAGCTAATTTAAAGATATGATTACATGAAATAAATACTCCAAAACTAACCACCATTATATACATATCGTTTATGATATGTGTTAAACATGCGAATATACCCTTTTTACAACTGGCACACGGTAAAGCATATTCTCATAGCAACGGAAGAATCTGGAAGAACTGAATATTCCGTAAACATTGTCGTCACTCGTCCCTTCAGCGAGGAAGCGACCATCTCAAGATCAGTTGGGATCCTAGATTCAGCGAAGATACTGGCTAGAGATGGCTATGACGGTGGGCGGATTCCCAAGCGCGATGAAGTCGTGGGTGAGACGCGGTTACAAATCTACGAGTAGGCCATATGGTCGCTGGTACAAATCCAATTGTTAGAGTCAAGTTGTGATACTGTCCGGCGCGTGACGGCAACCTAGAGCCTGGTTCTTGTCAAACCCGCTCCTGACCAAGCTTACTTGCTGACTGGCTTGTTGGCTGGTTGGCTGATTTCAGAGCTCGGCAGTGTCCCAGACCTCGTAGCGAAGACTGCGCTCACTGGAGCTTTCGGTGATGCGTTGATAGACCGTTGAGAGTTGACGCCTGACGTTCAACACGGATGAAAGCAGATTCTGGATGGTATTGTGTTGGATGAATCCAGGAAGTGGATGAATGACAAAGCGATGCCTCCATCCAGTTCGGGTGGCTTTTAATGTCCTCATCCCACTCTGCAATTTGCTATTTTTTTGGCCTTTTACTTCATCCGAAGCAATTTCGCAGAGTACCCAGCTAGCACTCTAACTTTTTACTTCATCCGTCCTTCACCCAATGCGTGTCTACAGATATTGAGGTCGGATAGTTGCCTCAGATTTTGTGAGCAGCTCAGTGACGGATAACCAATTGTTGGTAAGAGGGTGCAGGGTTAAGAGTGCAAGGTTTTAAAAATAAAACACAAAATCATTTATGAGCAATTAGGCAAGATTAAGGGTTTAGGGTTTTGGTGAAAGGAGCCATTTGGATTTTCTGTTCATCCAGAACCAGGTACCAATCCGGTACCTATTCCACTATAGCCCTCTGGAAGAAATCTAATTGTTCTCATGTCAAACTTATATTTCAGTGTAAAACGAATAGCTGTTGGTCTAAACATGTAGTAATTTATACAGTATTTTGGATTTGGGTTACTTACAATTAATTTGAAAACAAGCATTACAAGGTGTGAGTATTCATGGATTGTTTGGAATCTTTTGAAGTGCTTTTTTTTACTTTGGAGTTTCCAGACTTGCTATTCTTTGAACAAAAAATTGAAAATTATGGAACTGAAAGGTTCTGCAGGAAATTGAAGTAGAATAATCAGATAATACCACAACATGGTGGCTTGAAATGCAGTATCTCTTATGTATGTGTGTGTGAGTGTATATATGTATATAAATAATTGGTTATCCAATTGTGTATTGATAAATAAATCAGTACATATTAATATATTCATGATTCATGATAAATATAATTATGCATCTATACATTGGCTGATTTTATTTGAGAACTTCAATTAATTAATTATATGTGTAAATATATATACAAATAAATTACGAAAAATCAATTAGCTCATCATGATTTTCAAAAAGACAAAATATTTTATACTTATTCAAAGTTTCAAAATTTTACATCATTGTGCAAATAGGAACAAAGCATTCATAAAATATCCTTAAATAAGCATGCTATCATGTGAGAGATATCATTTGAGTTAGATAAAAAAAAGAAAAAGTGATCAGCATTTATTACAGATCAGAATAAGTAAATATCTTCATGATTACAACATAAATTTACATCATATGTTAAACAATTGACCACAATTTATTGCAGCTTGATTTCTTGGGTTTCATCTAAAATTTCATGATTAAAGAATTCATGTGTTTGAATGTGCAGATTTTGGATTTATTTGTATTATCATTATAAACATTGTCAAATATTCAGATTGTGGGTTTTTTGTAAAAAACTAGATTGAATTTTATATTTTTGACCTTGATGGAGTTACAGAGTTGTTTTTCAGAAAGAATTGATGCATAAATCTATATTGAATTTTTTGGCTTCAAAAAATAAATAATAAAAAAATCGATTTGTTCAAAAAAATTACGCAATTAAGCACTGAAATTATTACAACTTTCATAAATTTTTTCAAATATCGTATAAATTATTTCTTTAAGATGATACAAGCATTGTAAGAATTTCAGTAACAATTACATTGACCTGTATTGTGTTTTTTGCAATAAAATAAAAAATTCAATGTTATTTTTGTACTTAAAGAACTAAGTGATATTTATATCTAAACATTTTTTAAAATAATTTATTTTTTAAATTTATTAATAAAATTTAATTATCATCAAAAATACACAAAACAAGGGACCAAAAGATTAAGAGGTATTATCAAAAGAAGATATATATATTTTTTAGGCCTTTTATACATAATACAATAACTATGTCTTATAGAAGGTTTTAAAGGAGGTTTTAATAATTATATAATATTATATATATATATATATATATATATATATATATTCTTTTATAGGAATTTCTAAAATATAATGGTAATTTTAAGAAGACTATAAAATATTCTAGAAGGTTCAAATAGCTTTTAAAATTTTATATAAAGTAATATAAATGTATAAAAGATATTTAAAAGTTTTAGAATGTATTTAAAGCTATACTTTATTATATCATTCTATAGGAAAAAAAATTCTACAACAAGTTTTATAAACTCATTTTTTTGAATTTATTGAAGATTAAAAATTACTTTGAAAGTTCTTATAATTCATTTTTTTTTTTTAGCCTTTATCTAATAGACAAACATATCCATTTTTTCAATAACTATAGCAACAATTGTTTTGTATGAAGAAACTTATTCTAACAACTTGATTTAAATTTTATATCTTCATGGTATCTTTAAAAAATAAAATTTTTATTCATCAATATAGTGAATGTCATCAATTTGTAGTAGTATCTATCAAAGACATAAACCTAGATAAAATTCAAAAAAAAAAAAATACACTCATATATTATTAAAAAAGATAGAAAATAAAAAAAGAAGATATAGATATAAGATAGAAAAAATGACTATTGTGAAGTTAGAGAGTCTTAAGCTAAGATTGGAATATAAATAAGGCATTGATAAGAGTAAAGATGGCCAAATTCTTGCCTCTATATCTACTACCTATGAAAAAGGCCTTACAAAAACTTTGTAAGGACCATAAGACTTATGGCTTAAGTATATCTACATCTTATGGCTTATAGATAATACAATCTATATCTAAAAAAATTCTTTAAAGTTTTCTAAGAAAGATATTATTTATCTAATATATCTTATCTATTTCTATTTACTTCTATTTACTTAAGTAATATATGTATATTTTATATTATTTTTTCTTCTAAAAATCAATTTCATAAAAAATATTATAATATGATTATAGGATAAAAAAAAAGAAGAAGATATATATTATAGAGGAATTTAATTAAAGACTTAATAAAAAAAATTACTTTAAAAAATATAAATATAGGAAGTTAATAAAAATATTTAGTGTTAATACTACTTTTTTTTTATAAAAATGGCCTTTATGTATTTTATAGAACCATTAATAAGATAAAATAAGATTGATTAGAAAAAATTGTATCACAGATATCTTTAGATTAAAGCAAAGGATATTTTTCAGCAAAAATTACCTAAGAAAACCTTAGATTGATATCTAAAGAAGGTTGGTTGTGAACTAGGGTTAAAACTAGATCCCAAGGTACAAAACTATGTATCTATGATAGATGGGAGATTTTTTTTGTTGATCAGAGAGTGGAATTGAAAACAAACTTAATAAGATTTTTTAAGTTATTAATTTTAAGATTTTTAAATTTATAATGACTTTGTGAGAGCTATGCAAAGTCAAGGTTATATTTGGATGACTCTAATTGTTAGGAAATAAAGTGGGTTTATTATTTTGGAAACTTTTGTGAGCTTTGTAGCAAATCTATAAATAAAAATTTGTAAATTTTTGAATATAATTGTATTGAATGTTTGTTATAAATTTTAGCTAAATTAGACAATTGGATCAAAGGTTATTAGAATTTAAGTAGAGTAAGGTCTCAAAAATTAGATTCTAAAGATTAGTAAGTATTTTTGTGATTTTGAGCAATCTATTAATTAGATTAGAATGGATTTTTTTGAGCTAATAGTTGAATTATTTTTTAATATTTTTATAGAATTTTAAAACATATAAATGGTGTAAAAAGGAGCTATTGGTGTTAGAAGATTGGCATCAAGGTTGAAAAAGAAGGACAATATCATAGACATAAGATTTATTCTAATAATTATCTAAATAACATAGATGGATAGAAATAGGTGACAATAGATTAATTTAATAATATCTTATAGATAAGTTTTTTAAAAGCTTCATAGATGCAATTTTATTTTTATTCATGTGTGTAGGTGATTAATAAATTAGAAACTTGGCCAATAAGTTAACTACATGTTGGTAGCTTGTAGAAGAAGTTAATTATGTGGCACACATATAAGAAACTTGTCTTATAAGTTTAATATGTATCTTGTAAATTGGACACACATTGGAGGTCCTATAATATGTCACCATATAATTCTTAGGTAGATAATATATATAAAGACAAGAGTGAAGCTTTCTTCACTCTTGTCAACGCTTTTCTTCTTTCTAGTCTTGTTTCAAAAGTCTCTACTCTTCTTGTCTTTGGGAGTAGCTATTTTAGTTTAATATTAAACCATCTTTGAATGATTCTTTACTCCTTTCAAGTAACATAAGAATATTTTGATATTTTAGTTATTTGTGTTTCATGTCCTTAATACTTTGATAAGAGTGAAGATTCATTGTTCTTGTTTTGTGTTTTAGAAGTGAGTAGATTATCTCACTTTTATTTTTTATGTTTTAAGGTTGTCAACTATCCATCTTTAAAATTAATATTCTTTACTTTTAATGTTGATTTTTTCTTTAAAAAGAGTAGATCTTCTTTCTTTGTAGAAATTCTTATTTAATATTAAAGATTGCAGATTATCCTCATCTAATTTGAATTATAGATTTGTTAAGTTGTGTAAGATCGAAGAAAAAATCATAGATATTATACTTAGTGGAAGAGAAAATAAATTTGCAACTATCTCAAATCTTTAAGAGCTTATTAATACTCTTAGGATAGAAATTTCACACATCACCAATGTCAACTATGAAAATACTATTTCTATATCTATGGAAGAAGTCCAAAGCCTATGCCAAGTAAATCGGCTTCGCAACTAAATTCAAAAAGTCTTATTTCTATAAGCATGAAAGAAACAAAGATTAGTATGCTTGAGAAGCATGATGGAACAAGATCAAAATTTCAAGGATTTTTACAATAAGTCAAGCTTTATCTAAGATTGCATCCTACCTAATATAATAATGGATTTACTCAAGTTGGATTTATAGATGCACTTCTATCTAGAAGTACTCTTTCTTAGTTTGCACCTTTGATAGAAAATGATTCATAACTTTTTTATAATTTGAATTCATTTCTTGAAGTGATTATAGCTACATTTGAAAAAAATGATTAAAAAAAGATACTAGAGACCAAGTTCTTATTTTTGCAACAAAGCTCATAGTTAATTACAATCTATGTTGCCAAATTTTAAAACCTTGTTTGTGATGTGGAATAAAATGTCAAAGCCCTTATCAATTAATTTTATTATGGATTGAAAGATAACAACAAAGATTTGTTACTAACAATGTCAAAAACGGATTTATTGAAATAATTTATTACTTAAGCCATTGCATGCAACAATTGATTATTTGAAATGAATCAAAAATATAGATTTGGCTAAAGAACAACAAATCAATTAATAACAATAGCTTTTAAGTTTTTAGAAATTTATTTGATTGAGCCAAAATTGATGTAAATTGATAGAGTATATTTTAAACCTTTCATTGAACAAAAAAAGATTCAACATTGTCAAGAGGATTTGTGCTTATATTATAGAGAAGCTAAGTACATTACTTAACATTGTCCAAAGAAGCAATGCAATTACAAAATAAAGAACATGGTTGCTAAAAAAGATAATATATTAGAAAATAAAATTTTCTAGCTACAATATGAATCGTATAGCTAAAATCATGTGTAATATCAAATAAAGGTCCTACTTTCTTCTAAGATCTTTTACCTTGTTTTATAATATATATATCCTTAGGATCTAGAAATCACAAAGTTTTTGTTTTATTAGATTCAAGATCATCATCTTATTTCATACTTAAAGATTTTATCAAAAAAAAAAAACCTTTAGTTAAGAAAAATAAATTTATAAATATAAAAGCTATAGATAATCATTTGTTAATGATTATTGAATAATCATTTGAAAATATCATCCATGAAATTATTCCTTTAGATGCAGCAACTAAAAGACATAATAGTGTAATAATATTTAATATGATTAAATTTCCTTCCAATCTAATTATTTTAGGATTATTGTTGTTAAAAAAATATAATCCTCAAATAGATTAGATTTCTTATAACTTTGACTTTTTTCATAGTTTAATCCAAAAATCCATTAGTCAAGTAAAAATATATAAATTTAATATATCTAAATTCTTTATGGTAGATACAAAAGCTTTTATACATGTGACAAAAGAAGGATCATCTTTTGTTATATATACCACATTCATTTTTAATGCTAAAAAGACTACAAATATTATTTTTAGCCAATATTAGGATTTTTAAGATATTTTTTTTAAAAATATAGATATTCTTTTGAAGCATTAATTTTATGATTATTCAATTGATCTTCAAGAAGAAGATCAACCACTATTTGGACTAATATATAATTTATTGTAAAATAAGTTGATTACATTGAAAGAATATATTGACAAGAATTTAGTTAAGAATTTCATATACTATTCAAAATCTCCAACAAGAATTCCTATCTTAATTATAAAGAAAAAAGATGGATTTTTACGGATGTACGTAAATTATTACAAACATAACAAGATTATCATTAAGAATAGGTATCTTTTATCTTTAATTTTAGGACTTTTTGATTAATTCAATCAAGCAAAGATCTATATAAAAATAGATCTATAAGGAGCATACAACTTGGTCCATATTAAAAAAGATGATGAATAAAAGACTACATTTGAAACTAGACATGGACATTTTGAATATAATGTCATGCTTTTTGGACTTAGAAAAGCACTAGCTACTTTTTAACATCTTATGAATAATATTTTTTGTGAGTTTCTTAATGATTTTATTATCTATTATTTAAATAATATTTTAATATACTCTAAGAATACAGAAGAATATGAACTTCATGTTTGTCATGTATTATAAAAACTTAAAAATATAGGATTATATGCCAAGATAGAAAAATATATATTTCACACTATTCAAGTTGACTTTTTAGAATACATTATTTCCAATGACAATCTAGTGATGGACCTTAAGAAAGTTCAAACAATTATGGATTGAAAAATTTCAAGAATAATAAGACATGTGTAATGTTTTTTAAGATTTATTAGTTACTACCGGATCTTCATCAAAAAAATTTCTCAAGTTACAATTCTATTAACATGCTTAACTTGTAAAAAAAAACTTGAGTGAAATAAAGAAGGAGAAGCATCATTTGAAGTTTTAAAAATAGCTTTTGTTTCTATACCAATCTTATATTGTATTGACTTCTTCAAAGTATTCTTTATAGAAATAGATGCATTGGACTTTACTTTATATGAGGTATTATCACAAATGGGAGTAGATGACAAATTTCATCCAATAGCTTTTTATTCAAGAAAATTTTCAACAACCAAGATTAATTATAAGATCTACGACAATGAACTTATAATCATGGATTTTTTTCAAAAATAGCATCATTATTTAGAAGGCACTTCTAATCTAGTTACTATGTATACAAATTATAAGAACTATGAATATTTTATATCAACATGTGTTTTGAATCATCACTAAACTTGTTGAAGCATGTCTTTATCAAGATTCAAGTTCATTATCACTTATTAGCCAAGAAAATAATAAGATTTGTCCAATATTTTTTTTAAACATTCTTATCTTACATTAAAAGAAATAGATGTAGCTTTTGATTAACAAAGGATAATCTTATTAAAGTCAAAATATTTCATCTTTGAGCAATGAAATTAATATTGACTATTAATTCAATTTTTCTCAAGCAAGTCTAATTAAGTATGTCTTTAGACCCTCGTATTCATGATATTAAGAATAATTCATCTCAGTCTTATAATACTTCAAAATTCAAGTTCAAAAATAATCTATTCTATTTCAAAGAACACTTATATATTCCAAAAGGTGAAGCACGGCTATATACTTTAGAAGTTCATTACAACTTTCTTGCAGTATGACATTTTGGATATAAGACTTTGAAACTAATATCAAAAGATTTTTTGTAGCCTCAAATGTGAAAGGTACTTAAAAAATTTATATAGTCATATGATATTTATTCAAAATTAAAAACTCCTTGTTATTGATCTTATGGACTTTTTCAACCATTATATATATTAGAATAACTATGGTTTTTTGTTTCTATAAATTTTATCACAAATCTATCTATTTCAAATTCATATGATTTTATATTTATGATTGTAGATCATTTTATCAACATGGTATATTTTATATCATATATAAAATTTATTACAAGTAAAGAAATAATTAAATTCTTTTTTAATAATATCTATTGCTATCATGAATTGTCAAAAGATATTATATTAAATAAAGGGATGTAATTTGTATCAAAATTTTGGAGAATTTTTTTTAAGATATTAAAGGAGGACATAAAACTATCTTCAATCTTCTACCTTCAAACTAATGGACAAATGAAATAGGTAAATTAAGTTTTGGAGTAATATCTGAGGTATATTATCAATTATCATCAAAATGATTGGATAACTATTTTACCATTGGTAGAGCTTGTTTATAATAATTTGATACATTCTTCTACTCAGAAAACATCTTTCTTTACTAATTACAATTACCATCCACAACTTGATACTTTTGACTTTTCAAAAGTTAATAATCCTACAATAGAAGATTTAACAAATCAATTGTAAAAGTTACATACAAAAATAAAGACACAATTAAAAGAAGCTCAAGAATGAAAAAAAATCAAAATAGATGTCTATGATAATAAACAACCTAAATTCTACATTGATGACAAGATATGGCTACTTTATTATAATATTAAGACTATTTTGATGTCTTAAATTCAAAGCGGCATCAAAATAGGCTGAAATATCTTATACATTGGCATGCATATGATATTAGTGAATACATATAGAAGCTATCTACAAGTTTAGCAAATACATTAACCAAAGTCAATGCATTTCATCTATGACATCCATCAAAATTAACATAAAAAAAATCTTTATTGTAAAATAAAGTAGATTCAATGGAAATATCTTATATTATTGTTTGTTATTTCTTTAGATTTTTTAGCACTAAGAAAATGAAAAATCAACAATCAACAAATTCAGCTCAAAAGCTATTATTTGCTAATTTATCAGATAAGATATTATGACTATCACAACCTTTAAGATGACATAATAAAAATAAAGATCTTCAAGAACAACCTGTTTTTTTTGAAATTAATAGCAAGATATAACATGTTTAGTATCACAACCTTAGAAGAAACTCTTAGTATTTGATGATACTTTTAAAGATAGGAATTATTTTTGATGGTGTTTCAAATGTTTTCTTTAGAAGAAGTAATGAAGGCCTCAACAATGATTAAATATCAAGGTAGTCCTTCTACCTTGGTATATGATACTATCAATAGCTGAAAAGACCTATCAACTACCTTCAAAAGAAACAAAGATCAAAATATATAGCAAATACAATACAACACAACACATCTTAGACTTCCTCAATATATAATCATTGCTCTTTGAGGAACTCATTTCAAGAATGGGAGATAATATCACAGATATAAGATTTATTCTAATAATTATTTAGATAATATAAATAGATAGAAATAAATAAAAATAGATTAATTTCATAATATCTTATAGATAAGCTTCTTAAAAGCTTTATAGATGTAATTTTATCTTTATTCATGTCAATAGATAACTAATAAGTTAAGAACTTAGCCAACAAGTTAGTCACATGTTGCACATGTTGGTAGCTTGTGAAATAAGCTAATTATGTGGCACACATATAAGAAACTTGTCTTATAAGTTTAACACATGTTTTGAAAATTAGACACGTAATAGAGATCTGTCAAGGATATAAATTATAAAGGAATAAAATGCCAATACACTCTCATGTCATTCAAAAGAATAAAAAATTATTCAAAAATAGAATCATATTAAAACTAGAATGGCTATTGCCAAAGACAAGAAGATTAGAAACTCTTGAAATAAGATTAAGAACAAAAAAGATGTTGATAAAAGTGAAGAAGGCTTCACTCTTGTCTCTATACATACTATCTACCTAAGAGCTATATGGCAACATTCTATAAGGCTTTCAACATGTTTTCAATTTATAAGACAAGTTTCTTATAAATACACCACATACTTAACTTGTTCCACAAGCTATCAATATGTGCAACACATGGCTAATTTATTAACCAATTTCTAACCTATCAATTACCTATAGATATGTATAAAGATAAAATTGCATCTATGAAGCTCCTAGAAAGCTTTTTTATAAGATATTATTAAATTAATTTATTTTTATTTATTTCTATCTATCCATATTAACTAGATAATTATTAGAATAAATCTTATGTTTCTAAGATGCGCCAAATTGTATTTTCCAACATACTTTGATCTTCATTCCCTTTGAAGGTAGTTGATAGGTCTTTTTAGCCATTAATAGTATTCCATACTAGAATAGAAGGATCACCCTAATATTTGATTATTGTTGAAGCCTTCATAACTTCTTTAAAAAAAAAGCATTTGAAATACCATTAGGAATAGTTTCTACTTCTAAATGTATCATCAAATACTAGGAGTCTTTTTCAAGGTTATGATATCAAACACGTTATATCCGCCATCAATCCAAGGAAGAACATGTTGTTCTTAAGGATCTTCATTTCTATTTCATCATCTTGAAGGTTGTGATAGTTGTAATGTCTCATTCAATAAATCAATAAACAATAGCTCTTAAGCTAAATTTATTGGCTATTGATTCTCTTTTTCTTTAGTATTAGAAAATTCAAAAGAATAACAAATAATGATATAAGATAGAATGAAATCTCTATCAAATCTGCTTTGATTTATAGCAAAGATTTTTTTAACTTTTTATCTTGGTTTTGATAGAGTTTTTAGATTTTTATTAAGATTTTATCAAAATTTGATTAAGATTTTATCAAAATTTGTCTAAGATTTTGTTAGAATTTGATTAAAATTTAATTAAAATTTATTAGGATTTAATTAGGATTTCTTCAAAATTTTATTATTATTTCATTAGAATTTCATTAAGATTTTTTTATGATTTTTTTTGGATTTCTTTAAGATTATTTAAAAATTAAATTAAGATTATTAAAGATTAAATTAGGATTTATTTAGGATTTTATTATGATTATTAGATTCTTGGTTAGTTACAAAATATAAGTTTACCTTCTATAGTCAAGTGCTTGATGTATTTTCAAACAAGACAACACATAGTATGACAATGATCAAGTTATTTTATAAGTTGATCAAATCAAAGATTCATTGAATGATGTTAATAAGAAATTTCTATCTCTATTTTCTACGAAGGTAATTGATAGGTCTTTTTAGCCATTAATAATATTCTATATTAGAATAAGAAGACCACCCTATTATTTGATCACTATTGAGGCCTTCATAACTACCTTCAAATAATACATTTTGTATGCCATTAAATGTAATATCTACCTCCACTAGTTTCACTAAGCATCAAAAGTTTATTTTAAGATTGTGATATCAAACATGCTATATTTTGTGATTTATTCAAGAAAAAATATGTCTCTCTTAAGAATCTTCATTACAATTTCAACATCATCTAGGTTGACACAAGTTAAGTGCTTCATTTAATAATTCTACAAATGACATTTCATGAAATAAATTTGTTGGCTGTTGGTTTTTTGTCTTTAAAAAAAAAGTTCTACAAGTTGATTCTTGAACCTATTTTTTACTCATTTATACCATCTTATTATCAATATTTGGTCTTTAGTTTTAATAGATGTTATTGATGAAAATCATAAAAAAATTTTGATACATTTGTAAGATTTTTATATTATTCCTACATGCGTTCATTAATATCATATCTACATTAATATACAAGATATTTCAATTTATTTTGGCATTGTCTTGATTCTAAGATTTCTTCTATTTCAAACTCTTAGTTGTTATTTATTTTAATAAAAGGTAGTAGCAATTGCTTTCTTCTTTGTATATTGATTGTAACATTAGGCTTGAAAAGAGATACAAAAAATACATGGTGAATCTTTATTGACTATGATAATTGCAATTAATATGTAATAAAATTAATTTATTTTTAGATAGTAAATGAATAAAGTCTTTGATAATCCAACTTGTTATAAGATCAAATAGTCTTAATATTATGGTAAAATAATTATATCTTATAATAAACTTTAAATAAAAGTTATTCTTTTTTTAAAACTTATGTATTAGTATTTTGCTATTTTTGAACCTCTTTTAGTTATATCTTTATTTTTATATAAAGCTCTATTATTCTACTTGTTAAATCCTTTGCTATTAGATTTTTAACTTTTAAAAAATAAAAAATATTAAAATATAGATTATAACCATAATTATTAAAAAATAAATTTTATTTAGTAAAAAAATATATTATATTATTATATGAGAATTTTACTAATAGTAAGAAAGTTATCCAATTATATTTATAATAATTGATAGTACATTGTTAATATTATTTTAATATTTTATTTACATATTTTATTTATCTATCAATTTGAAGATAAAAAGTTAAAGATAAATTAATATTAATCTTTAATATATTAAAAAAATTCATCCAAAATCTTGATATAAATTATAGACCTTAATTGGATATAATATCACTTAGAAGTCTATGATTTTAATTGATATTATTAAAAAAAAAAAAAAAAAATCATTTCTTCACTTACAATAGATTTTAAATAAGGTACATAATGTGCTATTTTTATTAGACAATCCACCATCAAAAAATAGAATTATAAAAATTTGAGATTAAAATATTTGTAATAAAATCCATTAAAATAGATGATTAAGGTTGTTATAGAATAGGTAGAGCTTAAAAAAGTTTGTACGGTCAATGATATGGAGTCTTTGCTCTAAAACAAGTGTCATAAGATTAAAAAAATGGTTTGACTTCTTTTTGTATTTGATGCCATTAAAAATCTCTTAGAATAATCTCCAAAGTTTTGTTATATATAAAATATCATATTCCTCAAAAATCATGGCGTAATTAAAGTATATGTAAATATATTTGACCTTTTAAAATATATAAATATTCTTTATAATAAAGAAGGTTGTTTTTAAAACCAATTTTGCTAAAATCATCATAAATTTTATTTATAATATCAAAAATAAGAGGATTTGTTAATGTACTTGAATAAACTTCACCAATAAAAGTAGTATCAATTAGAGTTGTTGACTTAATAGTTCAAGTATGTAATTGCTCTAATTTTAAAAGAATAGTGTGTTGTTGATCATATGATGCATCTTCTTCTTTTGGTGCAAGATAAGAACATTTAGAGAAGGCATGTGACAATCCTTGCTATTTTTTAGGATGGTGTATAATATTATATATAAAATTTAATAAAAGCATGTTCAAATAGGCTTTGCAATAATTTAAGACTTGTATTAATATAAAATATTTAAAATTCTTGTGATTAATATAAAAAAATAATTAGATGAAAAATATCTTCTAAATAATAATATTACTATTGGAATAAATCTATAATAGCAAGGAGTTTTTTGTTGTAGATTTTATAGTTAATCTTGATTGTTGAAAATTTTCTTCAATGAAATGCAATAGAATAAATTCTAATATTTGCATTTATTTGTGATAAAATTATATCTAATATAAAATCTGATGCATTTTTTTCTATAAAAAAATGGCTTAAAAATTTGGATAGCATAAAATAAGATCTAAGATAAAAACCATTTTCAAACCTTAAAATGTTTGTAATACATCTTGACTCTAGTCCAATCTGTCTTTGTAAGTTAATTGTGTAAGTAGAATAGCAACTTAAGAAAAAATCTTAATAAATATTGCAAATTCTAAAAAGTAATAGACATCATGTATTATTCTTAGAATTGTCCAATCCATGATATTTTGTACCTTCTAAGAATCTATTTGCAAACCATTATTTGAGATGATATATTCCAAAAAATCTACTTCATTTATATAAAATACACATTTTTCTATCTTAGTGTATAATCCTACATGTCTAAATTTTTGTAGTATAAGGCAAATATATTATTTATGCTCTTTTATATTCTTTAAATAGATAAGAATTTTATATAAATAATATATAAAAAATTATCTAAAAATATATAAAATATATTATTCATTAAATGCTAAAAAGTAGTTGGAGTATTTATAAGCCTAAATAACATAATATTATATTCAAAATAATTGTATCTAGTTTAAAATATAATATTTTATTTATTCATTTTTTAATATATACCAAATTAAATCTATCTTTGTATAGATCATAACTTTATTTAATTGATCAATGAGCCCAATATAAAAAGAAAAGAATAACAATTCATAATTGTTAATTTTACTAGTTCATAATAATCTATACATATATACAAGGATTATTTTATTTTATTTTTAATTTTTTTTTTTCTTCCTTCACAAAGTAAAATAGTGCACTTATATAAGACTTTGAATGTCAAATAAATTTTTTTGCAAGATTTTGACAGAAAATTTTAAATTTTAGAAGTATTTAAAACATACGTATAGAAGCATAGAAGTACTAACTTATAGTTTTTTTTATTAAAATTCAGAAAGTCAATTATTATATTTGAAAGCAAAATTAATATCTTAATTCAAATTTTGAGGATTAGATAACTTGAATAATGATTTCTTTATATTATGTTGTAACTTATAAAGAAATTGATTGATAAGTACAGCATTATAGTACTTGACATCAATTGCTAATTATTAAAATAGTGATGCATATATTGATATATGTTGATTTTTTTGCAATAATCATTGAAGAAGGGAGAAAGTAAAGAAAGAAGATATAGATATAAGTTAGAAAAGAAGTAAAAAAACTATTATCAAATACAAAGAAACTAGAGAGTTTTGAATCATAAATTGGAATATAAGAAAGGTATTGATAAGATTGAGAATGGCCTCATTCTTGCCTCCATATATACTAGTTATCAAGAATGTCTTGTGGAAGCTTTCTAAGGACTATAAGACTTGGGTCTAAGTGTCAATTTATAGATTGCTTCCAATGTAGCTTCCTAAAAATAAAAAACTTGTAGGACAAATTTTAATAATCATGTGGCATATGTATAGGAATCTAAACATATAATCTGCATGTACAAAACTTCTTTGAAGTTTATTGACAAAGATATTATCTATCTAATATATTTTATTTATTTCTATTTACTTCTATTTACTTAATTAATATAAGCATTTGTCATAGTATCATAAAGACTAGACCATATTCTTAAAAGTTTTATACAATATTTTCTAATTGTAAGATTATATTTAATATTCAAAAGATCAGATTTCTATCTCAAGAGTGCTTATTATAATAGTAAGGATTATTAAAAATATTATTTATGATTCAATAATTGAAATAAGAAAAGAATAATTTTAAAGTCTTATAACTTTACATAAATCATGTAATTTGGCATATTAAAATTACAAAGATAAAATCATATGGATTTAATTTATTTAAAAAATGAATTAATTTATATCCTTTAATTTACATATTTTTTTCTTCTTAATATGTAAATTAAAATATGTAAATTAAAATATATAAATTCATATCTTAGTAAATTAAAATATGTAAATTTATATCTTATTAAATTAAAATATGTAAATTTATATCTTATTAAATTAAAATATGTAAATTAAAATATGTAAATTAAAATATATAAAATCATATCTTAGTAAATTAAAATATGTAAATTCATATCTTATTAAATTAAAATATGTAAATTCATATCTTAGTGAAATAATTTTTTTAAAGCTATTTATTAATACCAATTATATAAAATAATTTGTAATCTCTTATATACATTGATTTTAGTTTTGTAAAAATGTCATTGATAAAAACTTATAAAATTTTGTTGATTTGATGATTTTTTTTATATTTATTTATAAATATTATGCATATTTAATTAATCAAATTTTTCATAAAAATTAAAGGTTTTATCACTTTTAAATTTTAAATTTTTAAATATTATAATTTTAGTTTATATTATAGAAATATTTTTAAAAATATATTACCTTTTTGTAGAATCTTAAGAGGATATATAAATAAAAAGTTAATTAATTAACTAATTAATTAAACCATTAAGATGAGAAATTATAAAAAAATCATAAAAAATTTAGTCTAAATATAATCATAAATACCTCTAATATTTGGTATTATAATTTATTATGTAATATATTTGCTTATATCTTTTATTAAATATATATTTATATATTTAGAATTTTAGTTTAATTTTTTTAATTATAATTTAATTAATTTTATCATCAACTTTAAGTTTCTTCTAGAAGAAGTATATACTTATTTAATAGCATGATACTAAGATGATTGACTGAATTCTACAAATAATAAAAGTAATCTAATATGAAAAATTGTGTGTATCTTTTATAACTCTTTGATTTATTATAATTATAAAAATCTTCTTATAACTTCTATGAATCCGTGGATCTAAAGAACCATAAGAAATCAAATAATTATTACTAAAAATAATATAATTCTATAGAATTTTATAAATATATGGATTTTAAGAAAATTATCATAATCTACTATTAACTACTATTAAAATAATTACTATTAAAATCTAATATTTTTTAAGTTTATGCATGTATATTTTTTTGTTCTTGTAGTTTTTTTAATGTTGAATTTTAAAAATGTATTTGATCTTATTTTAGAAAAAAATAGAAAGAAGTAAAAAGTAATTATATAATTCATATGTTGAATTTTTAATAAAATATAAGTACAATATATCCAAAATGTCCATATATCTTATGTAAAATAAAATATTCTATTATTTTTTAGTATTTTAATTATTTTTTAATCTCAAAATAAGTTAGCATTCTTCAATTCAATTTTTGTAAATACTTTTGCTTGTTTTAGTGACTCCAATAGCTTTGAAATCAGTAGTCATAAATCATATTTTTTTACAATTATCTTATTTACTCCTTGGTATATTCTTTTAATGTAGTCCTATTGGCAACATGTTATAAATTGGTTTATAAAAATATCATGCTTTTTTTTGTAGTTTATTTTCACAATCATATAAACATTGCTTTAATAATATTTCAATATATTTTTTTCTCAGATACATCCTAATATTTATTGTATTAAATGAATAAATTTCTATACATCTTTTTAATTGAAGTTAGTTGTTAATATAATATAGCACAAACAACAAATATTGGATTTCTTTTGGCTTTATATATAAATCCTATAACTCTCAAATATCCAAGATACATGGATTTTATTTTTTACTTTTTTTTATTTTTTAATTCTTTGAATTATACACACACAGACACAAACATGTATATATATATATATATATATATATATATAAACCAATTAATTTTTGCATTACATAACACAAATTATTAAAGTAAAATTACTATAAGATTTAAAGACAGTTGATTGATGTTAAAAAATGTAATATTAGATCAATTGCAAGCACTTTCAAAAGTTCCATTTTTTTG
The DNA here is from genome assembly GCA_036785485.1 of Physcomitrellopsis africana. NCBI lineage: Eukaryota > Viridiplantae > Streptophyta > Bryopsida > Funariales > Funariaceae > Physcomitrellopsis > Physcomitrellopsis africana. The sequence continues at coordinate 78,598 of JAWRVF010000864.1, forward strand.
ACAAAGTTCTTTGATGTTAGAAGTATTCTATCAATGACATTAAGAAATAATTCAAATATTATTTTTTTACAAGTACTAACTTTATTAAAAATAATTATTAGGTTTTTAATATCTAAAATTAATATTATATATATATATATATATATATATATACATACTTTATTATAAAAAATTATAAATAAAGTCAAAGTTAGTAACAAATTATTGTTATAAAATGACATAGTTCCTATTGACTTGACATTGTTATTTTCAATTGCATTATTATCACTAATTAATATTATATCTTGAGCCTTTAATATTATTTTATTAAGATAATGTTTTATAATATAATTTTTCTTAATACACTGCATTTATAGCTTATTTGATTTTATAGTTTAAAAATTATTTTTAATAATATTAATCTAATTGCATCAATTTAAATTAGATTATATGACTTTATATACAATTATTCCTATTGGTAGACATTGTTAATTTAATCATTTGATGTACATTACTCTATTTGAATTATTTTTCTTGTTATCTTTTAAATAATCAATTATTGCATGCAACTCCTTATACAAGAAATTTGTTTATTAACATCTACAATTGTAAAAAATATATTTTTAAATCATTTTCAAAATTTATTAAAATTAAGGAATAAGCTTTCTTTTTTTCTTTATTTTTTTTTATTTTTAATTTCATGCAATATTGCATACAAACTTTTTCTTAAAACTTAATAACAAATATTGATAAAAGGTTATTTTATCTTGTAGATTTTAGACTTTAATTCTCAAAACTTTTTTAAATCATTTACAAATTTTGATTCAAATTCTATCATGAATGCTTTAAAATAATTTTTAAAAATAATACAAATTATAGCAAAGCATAGCAAGTCAAAAAGATTTAAATGAACTCCACTTAGGTAAAACCATTAGAATAGGTTAAAGATTGCAAGTATAGAAATATTATCAGTTGTTGAATATATTTTTAGTTTTATTTTGTTAAAACTTATTTTGCATACTGATCTTTGAATACTTGATAAGTGATTTATGATATTTGTAAAAAGAGATTATATTTTCTCACTATATAAAATAAATAATCAATATTTTTTATATAAAAATTTATTTTTGTTATTTTGAATAAAACGTATACAAGGTTATATTTTTTTAAAAAATTATGTTTGTGTCAATTTTGAATAGAGTTTAAAATTAAAACTTATACTTATATTTCTTTGATTTAGTTTGATTTTTTATCTTACAAAAAACCACCAGTTTTATCTAAGGATTTATTTTTTATTATTTATTATTTAAATCATTCTAATTTTCGTATGTTATCTTTATAAAAATATTAAAATATTAAAACAAAATAATTCAAATACTTTGTAGAATGCAAAAATTGTAATTCATAGGTTCTTTACTCTATTGCAAATAAATTTTTAAATATGCAATTGGGAACACTTAACAATTTACAATCACTTCTTTTTGTTACTCATATATAATTATTTCTATTCATTAGTTGAAGTATTTTTTTAATATTTTATATTTCTAAGAAATGACCACCTACATTTTCTTCTTCTTAATACTACTGAGGCCTAGAATGCTAGAAATTTTTTTGGAGATGTTTAATTCCTTATTGCATTGCAATTTTTTTTAAATGGTTAAAATTACTACTAACATCTGATATAAAATTGATATTTTATAGATTATAATTGTTCAACAATAAAATGGTATTTTACTAATTCTGTTCATCATTTATACTTATTTATCATCTTTCTAATAATGAGAAAATTAAAAATTAATAAAAAAAATTCTGTATTAAAGTTTCACAAACAAAGAAAGATGTCTAGTTCATGTGATAAAAGGAATTGAAACTACTTTACATCCAAATAAATTTTATTTATTTAAAGTTTTTAAAAATGACATTTTTTAAAAAACGATTTCTAATATAAAATTTGTTTTGAATATAAACCAATTATAAGGATATGCCTTTGAAATGTTAAAAAATACAAATTTTTTATTTGAAATTTTTTAATAGAATAAGATTCAATGATGTAGTAAAGTTTGTGATTGAACATCCACCACAACAATAATCAATTTAAACTTTCAAAGCAAAGTTTATAATATTCATACTCACTAAACTAAATATTTTAAAATTTTATTACAATATATCTACATATATACACAACATAGATATATTAATAAAATAATCTTAAATTATATTCAAAAAATAAAAACATATACATATAAAAAACCAATTTTTGATGTATGTTGTAATATTTAGTTTATTTATTTATTTATTTCTCAAATATATGTATGTACTGAAATTCTTAATTTTAATTTTTTTAGTAGGTAAATATTATTTTTATATATCTTTTTATAAATAAAATATTTATCAAAGAATTAAAAATAATCATATTTAATCATTCATTAATTATATTAATAAATTTTCTTTTTCAATATGCACCAATGTATGTTTTAGATTGAATTTTGAAGATCATACAAGTACACTCATAGACGTCTAAACTTAGAATCATATATAAAATATAGTAAATCAATTTAATAATCCAATATATATATATATATTAACAATAAAAAAAAATTTAAGAAACATACTATAACACCAACAAAATTAGTGTCGAAAGAGATTTTTAAACAGCACTACACATACATGTTGAAAAATGAAGTTCACACATTCTAACTTGGGTGAATAGGCGGATGAATGCGGAGGCGATTTGGCATGGATGAAGCTGGATGAGTAGGGTCTTGATAAGGACTGGAAATACCGCCACCATTCAAGCGATAAGTAGGGGTCAAAACGAACGGCTTATCGCGTGCACATGTTGGGAACTTCGGAAACAGAATCCGCGTAAGTAGGTCCTAATTTCGATGCAAGGTGGACTGGCACATGTTTAACGTGGCGTTGAAAGCACAAGGACGGACCCTTCACTGTGCCAACTGTCCGGCGTCGTTCTTAACTTCAACTTTATCCAAGACCTCGACCAGCTCACATAGTTTTTGACACGTGGATCTCGATGATTGGCTTTCTCTATTCCGGAAAAGCAGGGGATTACCAAAAATGTAATTTAAGTAATATCAGAAATTGCTGAGATGATTTTAAAAGTTTTATTTTCATAGTTTTTGAAACAAATGATTTATTGTTGTGTATGTGTATATATATATATATACAGGGTGTTGCTATTGCTACTCCATTTTTTGTTATTGCCACCACAACTTACCATCTACCGCATGTCATCAAGGTATTTACCAATGCCACTCAAAGTTGCCCTAAACTTGAGCTACATTCCACGATGCACTTTTTTGTAGTGGTCTTGGTTCCTATTCCATCCTTCTAATCATCTTACCCCCTCTCAAGCATCAATTCACCACTTCCCTTTGCTCGTACTTTTCTTATTTGTAAATGCATAACGATGTCAATTTGTAATGGAGCTCTACAATGCTGCCATTTCAAGATACATTGCTACACTCACAATTAGGTAATATTTGTTATCTTCTAGCACCATCCTCAAAGATATGCAAACAAGTTTTGCAAAAAATTTAAAAAGCTCAAGCATCTTCTTGGACAAAATGTGAATCATTCAATTCTAAGAAATTTGCTACAACTTGTGGAGAGGCAACTTCTTGACTTCAATAATAGTTTCCATCACCTTTACAACACTTTTAGATTGAGAACCTTGTTAGCTGCAGCTCGAGTGGCTCAAAAAAGATCTCAAGGAGTTTCCAATGTAGCAATTGTCCTTGTCGACTTTATTGTTTTAAAAAAAAAAAATTAAGTTAAATAAGACCTTGCTCACTACTAGCACTTGTGATTTAATGAAAGAACAAACAATGTGGAGGATTTCTTCTATGACGTATCAAAAAACTTACTAGACATATATTGATATTTTATTATATATTTTAAAAATTTATTTGATTTTGTTTAAAAATTTGAAGCAAATATTTGATTTTATGTCATGTTATTCAACTAAATCTTAAATATATACTTCTCATGAAAAAGATTTTATTCTAAACTTTATAAAAAAAAAAAATTGTACTTATTTTTTAGAAATTCTATTGAATTAACTAAAAGAATCATGTCATTTCAAAAATCATCAATTACAATGCTTTGAAGTTTTTCTATTCCATTCAACTTCTTATAAGTGATGCCATACAAGTTGCCATGTCATACACTTTTGGCTACTACATCTCTATTTTTAATCTTTCCATAATGTTTATCTACATTAAATTAAACCATATAACCTCCAATCACAAGTTTGGTTATTAAGATTAGATTTTATTTTATTTTAAATAAAAGAAAGATGTCCTTGAATTTGATTTTTTTTTTTTTTTTTTTTTTCATTCATCATAACAATCTTTACAACAATAGATTCTATTCCAATAGCTTCAACCTTGCTATCACATTCCAAGACTATTCTGGTATTGCTAGAATAAATTTGTAAGTATCAAATTAACATTTAAATGGTGTCATGTGCTTGGTAATATCCAAATCTACAATTTATTTGGATATGGTAATCATAAAGCTCTTTTACTTGCTATGTATGCATAATAATCTCTTCTAAATTAATCTCATATAATATTGGCATTTTTATACTCTAATTATAAAAATATCATTGTTTACTAAAAAAAATTAGATTTTTATAATAAATAAGAATAAAAGTTTTAAAAAAATTATTAAAAGAAAATACAAAAATTAGGCTTCAAATCATATTTTTGTCTTTTATAATTAACAAACAAGATGTTTTTTTTTTTTTTTTTTTTTTCTTTTCTTTTTTGGATCAAAAATTTTAAAAAAAAATTAAACAATTTCTTGTAAAAATAAGTGGCAATAAGCTAGGTCCAAAAATTTAAAAGATAAAGTAAAAAATATCCAAAAAAATGAAGCATATTGTGATATTGTAATAATAATAAAGTAACACAAGTGACAAAAGTATCTTATTTCCTACTAATCCTATCTTTATTTTTATCTTTGTTATACACACACCTTGATATTAAACTCAGATTTTTACTTGGTTTTTTCTTCTTTTTTTTTTCTTTTTTTTTTAAAAAATAGTATAATCTTTGCTATGTATTCCTTTCAAGCAAATGCATAACAATTTTCTTCTAGTTTTCTTGTTGCTTAATACAAGTACAATATACTTTTATAAATTTTATGTTGTAGAACTTTTTTATGAAAAAAATCAAAGAAATTATTCTTTTTAAGTAATATACATAATGTTTTAAGAAATTTATCTTTCTAAAAAAACAAGCCAATAATCTAGAAATGAACTTTTTTACAAAGTACAATGAGCTTTAAATTATATTGTAGATATTTTGGTAATGGTTCTTTTAATAATAAAATGAGTTTTTATATACTCTTATAAAAATATTTAAAAAATAAAAATACTAAAATTAATATTAATATCATCTTTAGAAATACAAAGCTCACATATACAAATTCTAATTTTTTTATCAATTAATATAATAAACTCCTTATTATAGATAAGTTTCATATTTTGTTTAATATATTAATCATACTTATTATTAAAATTTCAAAATAAGAAAATGATTTTTTTGCATTTAAGATTTATTATTGGTTTATATAAGATTATTATCTAATATTATTAAAGATAGTATAAGTTAATATATTTATTTTAAAAACTTAGTTTATTAACAAATAAATAAATAAATAAAATTATATATAAAAGTAAATCTAAGATATTTTATCTTAAAAATTTATAATAGGGTTGAATTTTCTATTATCAATTCAATTGAAGATACTAATTGCTATTATAGAAAAGACATCACAATATACTTAGAAAAACTTGGTCTAATCATTAAATCTTACTATGAAATGGCTTGATTTTTTTATTTTTTATTTTTATTATTATTATTAAAATTATTTAAAAATTCTGAAATATACTTAACAGTTATACAATAGATAATATATGTAATGTTTATTATTACCATTCATCTAATGATTATTAAGAAAATAAAATATTCTTATTTTGGTGATAATATTACAACTATGAAGTTGAATCTTATTTATGTCATCTTGCTTATATGTTGATGACTATCATATGTGTGGTAATAGTAATACACATATTTATGTAAGATTGGCCATAATTACATATTGTGTATAATTTTGTATCTCACAATTTTATAAAAATAGTTAGTTGTTACTTCTAAATGCATTTATTCAAAAAATCATTTAGCCTCAAAGGATTGTAATACTTATTGCAAAACCATATCTATATTCTAATAGAATTATAATCCATCCAAAAGTATAATAACTAACAATTGTTGTTCATCCTTGATCATATATAAAGGTGTATTATCTAATTTAAAATAATATCAAACATTTGCAAGTCACTTGGATTTTACATAGAATAGTATAGCATCAAATGTTCCATCTAAGATACCTATGAGTAGTTTTCATTATATACATAGACTCTAGGCATCCATCATGCTATGCAATTTTCTCAATTTGTAAATTCCTAGAAAAGCATATTTCATAATAAAAAATAGCCTACATATTACTATTTCACAACTTGAAATTTGTTAACCAAGTATATAAGAGCCACATGGTTAATAAAACATATTACTTCTTACACAATTGACAAAAGCAACATATCTATAGAGTTAATACCATCATTAAGGTTTCTTATTTGATTGTCAAAAAAGATATATATCCAAATTTATTAATATATATGAATAAATAATTGGTTTTTCACATATGTTGATTGGACTCTAGACTAACATTATCCAAACAATAGAGATAAATGCATATCTATGAACATAAAATTTCAAATTCTAATACAATGCAATTAAAATCAATGCTACTATAAATAACTATTTAGAAGTCTACAATGTCTTCTTACAATGGTTTGTGCAATTATATCCTACCAACTTCTTAAGTAAATGGATAACATATTTTATGATATATCTATAATTTTTAATAAAAACATGAGATGCACTAGGCCATTCCATTGAAAACTTGGACATGGTATAGGTTTTTTGATTGAGGCATAAGCTTAATTGCCATGATTCTTTTGGGATGTGAAAATTTGTCATTTAGAAATACAATGTAATCCAAGATTATTCCAAACATGCTAAGAACAAGCATTTGTTGGGAATAAGGTTGATATTGAATTTCCAGTGCTTTTGGAAACGTATTGTTGGTTTTGCCAAACACATATCTAAGTTGTAGACTTTTTTGTCTTTTTTGTTTTGCAAAAACCATTCTAGTACTTTCTATTCTTACAAATACACTTCTACTTGGTCATACCTTCATATAACACGTTTGTCTACATTCATGTTCTTGACATTCATGACCACTTTGATAAAGATAGTAGTTTGAAAACACATACTTCACATCATTAAATTATGCTCATCTTTACTAACAATCCATTTGCCACATTGGGAGAAGTATATATATTTATTATTTGATTTGTTTTTGCACAATACTCTCTGTTGTTTAAAGTATTTCACTACTGGTCTTCGTTTTTCCTTTGTAGAATATTTTTAAACAGAATTGAAGTTATTTCTTTCAACACAATTTGTGTAGAAAACAAATTGTGTCAAACATATGTTAATCATGTAATGTCATTTGCCAATGCTGATCTGAATGCTACACAGCAACCATTATTTCATTTAATTCCGTCACTTTGCATGAGAGAGTACTCTCGCTATTTTAGTCATTACATGGGAATAAATGGTACATGGAAATTTTTTGATAGATGGTCCAATTTATTCACTTCTGTGCCAATCTACATTCTCCATTGTTCTAAACCTGGTCCTGTAAGCATGGATACAGGGACATATTCTTCTTCCACTAAAAACACGAAATAAATAATCGCGACTGCACATGCTGCTACACTCTCATGTATATCGCAAAACGAAGCGAAAACTTCAGCATTTTCGCCTCCTCCCTTCCTAAAAACCATTCTACACATCTACACCATGCACAATTACCAAAATGAAATGCACGTTCCTGAACTTGATCTTCTGTCCCGGCTTCCTGTGCTGAACTCTTCCTTCACATACCAACAGCACAATATACGGCCGAAACGGATTACCCACAATTACACATCCAGAACCATCAACACGACAACTCCTTCCACCTACATTCACTTCCCTACAATCCATCTCGACACGACCCCCACCATCCACACAATAACAATCACAAGGTCAATTTCACTAACACCCAGCATTTCATTGTCAGTCATCTCGTGGTGCCACAAGCCAAACAGACGCAACTCAATATGGGTCGTACAAAGGTTCTGCTCCCAGTCTTGTGTACAGAGAAGGCCTCGTTTCTAGCAGCCCCTCCTCATATTACAATGTCGTGCATGGAACAGCCCCCGCATCCGAGGGAGCACGGACAAGCCAGATCTCCTGTGGGAAAAACCCCCACTGCATACCCTGCACTACTGTTCTCATGAGTCTACCACGTACTGAAGTATCGACGAGTTCAAAATCTTTCCCATCTACACCACCGATCGGGGAATCAATATATTCGCAATGGTGTTGTGCCATGGGTCAGCCAAGTGAGTCTTCAAGTTCTCCAGAGGTCCCGTCCCTGGGTACGCGATGGCCTGGATCGCAAACCCCAAGAATGCCACTAGTGCCAGACGACCTGCACAATTCCACACTCCACCGCGTCAGTCTCTCTCTACCTCCAATCCCCACCCAACCGCCCCCACCCTCTGTCAAATCGCCTGCTCCCCCTCCACATCCCTGCTCTCACCACACCCAACTCCCGCTTACCGTTCTTGATCTCCTTCAGCTTCAGTTCCTCCAGGTTCGCGCCCTTCGAGAACCCCAAAGGATCAAACGCACCCCCGGGGTACTTCCTCTTCTCGGGATCCGACTCCCCGTTCCTCTGCGACTCCGCGAATGCGATCGCGATGAACTCCACTGCCAGGATCACCGGCAGGGTGCCCCACGGTACCGGGTTGCCCAGGTACGTTGCCTGCCCTCCTGGGGTCGCGGCCCACTTCTGCGCGGACACCCAGTTGCCGTATCCGAGAGCCTCTGGAATCAACACTCCGGGCTGTACACACCACCCCAGAACACCTCAGTATCCCCCGCTCCGACCCAACCCAACATCTCCAAACGCATTCCCTACTCCTCACACACACCCACTCCCGCAGCCCTAGACTGCACTCGTCCCATACCCCGATCCTTCACTGTACAACTACTCACCACTGCAAGCATGGCCCACCGGGCGTGGATGAGCTCCGACTCCTTGAACCTCTCCAGGTTCTCCGGCACCTCTCCCAATCCCAACGGATCGAACCCGAAGTCTCTGCATGTCATTCCACACTTCTCATCAGATTCCGCATCTTACCAATACACCACACTTGCGTCACACAATGCAACTTCTACCAGCCCCGCTATATTCCGTTGCTTGCCCGCGTTTGATCCTTCCCGTCGGTCTTGCAAGGGCAATACGCAATCCTAACCCTCACACCCCTTGCGTCCTACGTCGACAGCCTCCGAAACCTAACAGTTCATCGTATCCATCGTCTCCATTCTCGCTCTGTCCACTTCGCCTTTTCATCACCCAGCTCCCCATGACAAACCCTAATTCAAAACCGTCACCACCGCAGCGCCAAATCCGCTTACACCAACCATTCACCCTCATTGCCCCCATTCCGCACTCATGTACAATAGCTAATCACTCCATCAACCTCCTCAATCTCGCCGGCAACCTGCATGCTCGCGGCACTCGTGTATTCGCACCCCACAGCACCACCACAACCCCGTTACACAATGCCACGGCCCCACCGACGCTCTCTACATTCCACTACCGCCACTGTAAACACATGCTCACGTACCCCGGGGCGGATCCGTCCAGGTACGCCGGCCGGGGGTTGCCGGGCAGCCACTCAGCCATGCACACACGGCTGCCGTTGCTGCACCCCAGCATGGACACGGAGCTGCATCCGCTGAAGAAGCCCGATTTCTGAGCGCCGGCGACGCCAGTCACCAAGCGGCTCGCCTGGGCAGCAGCGGTGGCCATTGCGGATGCCATTCCTTCCCCTCCAAAGCTCCAATGCCGACACTGTCCAACGCTTCCGCCGATGCAAACCACACTGTCAAGTGTCACCTGGGCTCAGCTGCGCTGCACTTGGGATGGCACCAGGCAACTCCATATTATCCCCATGGGTGGTGCACAGATGGGATAAGGAGCTCGGGAATCAGGCGGCGTCGCTCCCATTGGTCGCCCCGGGATTGAAGCTGCGTCGCGTTTTTTTGCCGGCCCACAACAAGGGCGATCGCTCCATCTCCATGCTGCGTTCTCATTGCTCGTTCGGTGCTCTCTCGGCATCCGTTCCCTTTTCGCCATTGCAGGACCCGTCTGTCCTGTTCATCCGCGAGGTTTCTCATCCGTTCGGGTTTTCGGTGGCGGACTCGGCCAATCCTCTTAACTCCAGAGCCGTGCATAATAAGCCCGTAAACTCTTAACCACAGCCCACCTTCCATACTCTTTAAAAACTTGCAGTCTCTCTTGATAATTTCAAAAACATCGAAGCTTTTAAGCAGAAGTATGGTGGATCGATATTCAAACGAACCTGCAATTAAAAACTCGGACATGTAGTCTCCAAAAAAAGCATCTTGAATAAAAGAAATCAATTCAAGCTTGATGAAGGAGTTTGTAATTTTGGAGGCAAAGTGTTCATGGCAGCAAGTTTGAGTCCATCTCAAGCCCCATCCATTGTTCTCTTGATTCTTGATGGTTTCTGTGGTTTTCTATTTGTCCATTTAAACACTTACTTTGGTGGATCTGGTGCAGATAGTCTTTGTTTATGCTTCTTGACTGTCTTTGGTCATTGATTTGTCAAACTAGAAGGTGGCTTCTTCATAACTTCAACAAGGATGCGTGAAAGTAGTATATCAAAGTCATTTAGAAACTCCTCTACCAATACAACTACAATCAAGATTTTTGACTAGATGAGATCAATGTCATTGCCAAGGTCAATATCAAGGTCAATTTTGAACAATCTAAGGATTCATATTAAGGAAAGTGCATATATGTTTATGATCTTCTCTTGGAGTTTAATGAACATCTTACCAAAAGAAGAGACTCCATGATTCCATGGTTCTATCTCTATGATTTTTTTGCGGATTTGGAAATTAAAAAACCTATAAATTTCATGAATAAAGGTGCCCAAATCTTCCTCTTCACTAATTGTTGGTTTAGCATACATCAATGCTCTCTAGATCTTATCTCACATGCTCTAATTACAAAGCAATAATGCCACACCTAGGATCCTAGCTTGGCTTCATTGTCTTATGTCCCATATTATGATACTCTAGATGTTAAATGTGATCTAGTAGTACTTTGGTTCCAACGCTATCAATATCAATTATGATGTTTCAAGTAGGAAGCTAGTGCACTAGCTTGAAAAATAATCTTTGTGAAAGTGACAAAGAAGGCTCAACCATGTGCCAATGTAAAGAAAAATTACGAAGGATTTATAGCATCAATAAGATAACAACTAGAAAAATAAATTGTTGGAAGTTCCTGAAATTCCAAAAGTTCAAAAGGATTATTCATCAGGTTTAAGTCTTAAAATAAGAATAACATTAGAATTCTCCACTTAATGCACTTTCATCCAAAATTGGCTTTCCACGTTGATACATGGCTAGATTGTATGAAATTTTAGGAACTATCCACCTTTATTGCTTTTGTGAAAAAAAAACATTTCCATAATCCAACAAACGTAGAAAGCGCTCTTGTGCAATAATGTTGAGATGTATCTTCAATGGCCACAAGATAATTGCAATAAGCATGATTGTAGTTTTAACAACAATTGTTGTCAAACCAATAGCAGCCTTTCTAATTATTAAGGTTGTACATCATTTGGTGGCAGCCTCAATGTTCAGGCCTATTATCAATATCATTATACTAGAATTCTTTAATGGTAATTTTTTATACTCAAACTAATCGAGTACAACAACAATGTCTATAAAGAGTATCAGTGATATATGACAATAGTTGGATGAGACATGTCAACATGCAAAGTAATGCGATGATTGTCCAATTCCATCAAATTATTTTGTATGGAACAATTCAGAAGAGTGAAGGTAGGAATTAAGAATGGAATTGTGCTCTTTCAAAAAAAAATTGTGTAAAAAAAGATACTAATAGGAAGAGATGGATATGAAGGCCAAATAAGAATAGATTGCAGAGTTTCAAAGTTTTACAAGTTCAAAATAGATCATGTTGTTATATGGTGTGATTTTTAATATGGGAATACATTGGGTACCTAGTTATAAAAAATTTACTTATAATTTATTGACAAGACTCTAATCAATGATTTATCTTTAATAAAAAAGAAAAATAAATATAATAATATTAAAAAATATATATATTATATTAATAAAAACCTCTTATATTTAAGTAGGTTTGTATATACAATTTTTCTATAGTATGTAGAGAATCCTTAACTCCCTTTTCTATATAAAATTACAACTAATCAATTATTGGTAAATTAGATTCTCAATAATTTTAAAAAAAATTCATAATCTCTTTTTAAAAACTCATCTTTGTATCAAAAATATTATCATAGCTTAATGTATCCATTTTTTCACCTCTATAGAGTCTTAACTTTTAAAAAATCTATTTAGTTTGTACAAAATATTCAAATTGCAATAAAATCCTTCAATATCTTATCTACCTGCAAAAGATTGATTTCTTCTTGAACTTAAGGATCCAATAACTCTTCATCCAGCTATTCAATTTTTGTCAATTTTTTTCAAAGTATAGCTTATAATCTTAAGCTTCATCATAAAAAAAAAATCAATTGTAGAGTTGTTTTTTATTGTCTAATATCTCAAAAATCCTAATAGATGCTTAAAATCCTAGCTTATAGACATTTGAGCATTATTTTTTTAATATCTCAAAAATTTAAAATCCTAATGCTACAAAATTTATATATATAGCTTTTTAATATTAAAATGCATACTCAAAATTTTGAGCCAAAACCATATCAAATTACTTAAGATATAGCTCAAAACACAACTACTAAATAAGCGGATAACTCACTACCTTTAGATTGCAAGCACTGACTTCAACTCCCATTATCTCCTTCATCCTAGCTTAAAATTCATCAAGCCATATATGTAAAGTGTAATAAAAAAAAGTGCTTTATCTAATCTTGGTTGCCAATCATTTATTATTTTTTATATTAGTGAGTTATACTCCAAAGAATGATAATAGATACAAAATCAATACCTTGACTTTGAATGCCTATATCTCCTTCATAAACACTCAAAATCACTCAATTTTTGCACCAAAACCATAGCCAAAAATCTAAACTTGTTAATTCTAATAATTGATGTTTGAATGTCTTTGAAAGAAAAACCCTAATTCCTAATAAGGCCTCAGACAACCTCCTTAAAGTCCTTTGGATATGACTTTTGGCCAATAGGAATAGAGATTTCTATCATCCATCTTCATTCATCCACATAGATGGTCTAACTATCAGAGATGCAAGATAGCAGGGTAGCGAAGAACTAAGGAGAAAAATACAAAATCAGAATAACTTCAAATACAAAGAACTGGATGGACAAGAACAAGAACTAGATCAAGAATAAGAAACTGGATTAATATCAAGAACAAGACAATACTCTAGATTGCTCCAAGATTTGTGTTGGCAAGATGAGGTGCTCCTCAATCTTGTCTTTTACTTATATTATGAGGCCTTATGTCCTATTAGACCTTCTAAGAACATCTTAGAATATTTTAGAAGCCTGAGGAAGATTCTAAAAGATTCTAAAAAGTCTAAGGGAGGTCTTGGAAGATTGAAGAAGATTCTAGAGGGTCTTAAAAATATCTTAAAATATTTTAGAAGTTTGAAGAAGATTCTGGAAGACTCTAAAAAATCCACGAGAAGTCTTGGAAGGTTGAGGAGGATTCTAGAAGATTCTAAAAAGCTATAGAAGATTTTGAGAAGATTACAAAAAATTCTAGTAGTAGCTTAAAGTATGTCCATGACATCACCTTCCTTTCAAGCGATGAGTTTCATAAAGAGTCGAAGCAATTTGATGATAAAATCACATGCGTAAAAATTCTAAAATTTGTTGAAGTATAAAAGTAATATATTCCATCTTTTGTTTGTTGCTTATCGGTTCAATAAGACCCTTGAGATGGTGTCAATGACCACCAGATATAACCTTTGTTAGGCCAACATCCCATCCAAGAATTTGCTCTTTGTTGCAATCTTCAAAACATCCTTCGAACATATTTTTTGTTCCATTTGAAATCACCTTTCCAACTTCAAGGAGTATTACCAAAGCTTAGGCATTTGAATTGAGATTTTTGTGATGAGGTCATATCTCCAAAGACTCCAAGCATGGCCTTACTTGATATTTGAATACTCCTTCTTCATCTTGTCCATGTTCTTCAAATCTAGCAGATTTTGAAAGTTGCAATGATTCCCCAGTCGCTAGTATGGCAGAAGAGTCTTCTGACTCTTATTCTTGCAATTTCCTTAAAATGCAAAGATTTGACATGATAACTAATAGGCTTCTAGCAAGATCTATTCTATCCTAGGAAAATACAAATACAGGTCTTGGCGTGGCTCTCCCCTTTTTATATTGGTTTTTTATTGTTGATAAGAAGCGTTATTTAGAAGCTAAGAGATGTTATTGTCCACGAAATCTTCAATGACCATTGAATCTAGGTGTTTTAGGATATTATTGATAGAATTGGCAAATCTTCTTAGATGCATTCTTAAGATTATCTGAAAGTTCCCATGTTCTTTTGCTAATTCTATAGCCCTTTCAATGGATGAAGTATTCCAATCATCCATGTCTTATACGTGAATCCAATATTTCATCCATCTTCTATTCAATCTCTTGATTAACTTCAATTTGAGCTGGTGGTGGAATAATTCTTCCAACAATATTTGATTTATAATAGGTTTCTAAAGGCAAGACATGAAAGATTGGATGAATGTACATGCTACTTGATAATTCAAGATGAAAACTTACTAAATTTACTTAGTGTAGAATTAAATAAGATCCAAATCTTTGATAGTCTAATTTTTGTGATGGTCGATTTGTTTGTATATTTTGTCGAAGTAACCACACACAATCTCCTATTTTGAAATTTGATTGGTTCTTGCAATAAATATTTGCATAGTCTTTACATCGATCTTGGGCTATTTGTAATTGGAATTTTAATTCTCCATGGATGGTTTTTAAATAGGTAGCTTGATTCTCTACAGTAGGGCTTTCCATATCTTCAATTTGGAATGGATGTGCTCTAAGGTGGTATCCATAGTTTAAAAAGAATGAAATTTGCTTTATTAAAGAATGTTCAAAGTTATTGTATGCAACCTCACCCAATAGTAGAAAGTCTGTCCAATCATCTTGTTGATAATTTATACTACAACGAAGATATTATTCCAAGATTTGATTCACTTGTTCTGTTTGATTATCAATTTGAGGATGATAAGCGGATGAAAGGTTGATTTTGACTTTTATAATTGAAATAGTCCTCTCCAAAAGTTTGATACAAATTACGATCCTCGATCTGAAATAATTTCAATTGGAAGGCCATGTATTCGGTAAATATTATCAATAAAAAGCTTGGTTGTTTCCTCTCCAAAAATAGTCTTGTTGCATAGAATAAAGTATGCCATCTTGGTAAAACCATCTACCATTACAAAAATTGAATCTTTTCCATTCAAAATTGGGAGATCTATAATGAAGTCCATAGATAACGATTACCATGGGCCTTTAGAAATTGGAAGGGGTTACAAAAGTCTATATAGTTGGTATCTTGGAATCTTTATTTGTGCACAAATTTCACATGATTGAATGAAATTTTTCACCAATTTTCACATTTTAGGCCACTAATAGTTTCTTGATATCAATTCTAAGGTCTTATTGAAGCCAAAGTGTCTAGCTGTTGGAAGGTCATGTCGAGCTTGAAGAACTTGAAGTCTTGTAGGTATTAGAACAACATATAAGAGATTCTTGAAGTATAACAATCCATCTTCCAATTTGAAATTATTATTTTCTGCCACATGTGTATTTTTTAAACGTTGTTAGATGTTCTTTATAAATGTATCTGTCTTCATTGTTTTTTGGATTTCTGTCTTGAGAGTTGTATCTATACAGATAGATATCATCGATGTCTTTAACTGCAAATTGGACGACTTTAACATGATTGAATTTTGTTGATCCAATACAATGTCTCATATTCTTAGTGTAAGATATGATCATCGAGAAAAGACATATAGTTTTTCTTGAAGTTTTTTCAAACAATATGTAATTATAAAATCAAATCGAGATAATGACATACTCCATCGTGCTTGTCAACAGTTTAGAACTCAAGAACTCATAAAATATTCCAAGTTTTTGTGGTCGGTATATACCATGATCTTGTGTTGAGCCCCTTCCAACAAATAGCGCCATTCTTCAAAAGCATCAACAATTGCCAATAATTCTTTGTTATGGATCTTGTAATTAATCTCTATAGCTGAAAATTTTTGAGAGCGGAATGCTACTGGATGTAGTTGACTATCATCATCAGTTTGAGAGAGTATAGATCCCAATGCAAAATCCGAGTCATCCGTTTTCAGAATAAATAATTTTGTTGGATCTGCATGGATAAATATAGGAGCAAAAGTGAAAGATTCTTTTAGCTTTTTGAATGCTTCTTCAGTCTTATCATTCCAAATAAATTTGTCCTTGCCTGTGAGTTGCGTTAATGGAGCCACAATCCTAGAATAATC
The DNA here is from genome assembly GCA_036785485.1 of Physcomitrellopsis africana. Lineage (NCBI taxonomy): Eukaryota > Viridiplantae > Streptophyta > Bryopsida > Funariales > Funariaceae > Physcomitrellopsis > Physcomitrellopsis africana. The sequence continues at coordinate 95,327 of JAWRVF010000864.1, forward strand.
TTTGATGAAGATTTTGTAGAAATTTGCAAATCCCAAAAAATATTGTACATCACTAATTGATGACGGTTCTTTCTACTCTATAATAGTTTGTATCTTCTTTAAATCCATGGAAATCCCATTTTTTGAAGCAATATATTCCAAAAATTTGATTAATGGTTGGTGGAAAGAGCATTTCTCCAATTTGGCATATAATCCACTTTCTCGTAGTTTCTTTAATACCTTCCATACATGATATTCATGCTCTTTTTCATTTTTAGAAAAGATGAAGATATCGTCCAAATAGATGACTACAAAGTCATCTAAGTATTCTTGTAAGATATCATTCATCATATGTTGGAAGACTGCAGGTACATTTGTAAATATAAAAGGCATAACATTGTACTCGAAATGTCCATACCTAGTGCGGAATGTTGTCTTCTATTGATTTCCTCCTTTGATCCTGATTAGGTTGTAGGCGCCTCTCAAATCAATCTTTGTAAAAATCTTTGCTTGTCCTAATTGTTCCAACAATCTTGAGATTAATAATAATGGATAGCGATTTTTCATAGTTACCTTGTTCAGACTTCAATAGTCAATATACAAATGTAAGAAACCATCTTTCTTTTTCACAATTAATATAGGAGCTCTAGCACATGATTTTGAATGTCGAATAAAATTCTTGGCTAGATTTCCATCAATATATTTTTGTAAGGCTGTAAGCTCTATTTGTGACAGATTATAAATTAGACCAAATGGAGGTTGGATTCCATCTTATAATTCAATTGCACAATCATAAGACAATGTTTGGATAATATGTCTTCTTTTTTCTTTTCAAATATGTCTTCAAGGTCACAATATTGACTAGAAATATCTTGCTTCAGTTGCTCCGTTGGGTCTTTTATTGGGATAGCATACAATGCAAATGCATCTCCTTTTTTTCTGCTTACATAAATGCTTTAGCTTTGAAGAATACAGTAGTATCTTGTTTCTTCTTTTGATGTGTCGATCTTGAAAAAATCTTCAACGTATTCCAATCAATATCAAGGTTATGTAGCTCAAACCAAGGAAGTCCAATGACAATAGGATTTGCCGGACATCTAATGATGTTGAAAATAATTTGTGATACTTGATCTCCTAGTATCACTTCCAATGGTTGGATTTCTTTGACAACATCTCCTGATGCAAGGTTTCGTCCATCAATGACTTCAACGGGTACAAGATGGATCTTTTTTACAAATAGTAGATTTTGCCTACTTGCAAAATCCTTATCCATAAAGCATGCTGAGGCTCTAATATCTAAAAGGACTTTAGCAGAAATTTCTTATTTCCAGGTTCTTATATATACAAGAAGTATAAAACAAGATGTTAGATCCGGAAGTAAAAAGAGATCTTTTTCTGGTGCTTTAGATTTGAGGATGTCCAACCACAAGGTCCTTACCGTGGTTGGACGTCTTTGTTTTTCGACCTTTCAAATTAGAATATTATACCTCGAGCCTTGAATTCTCTAAACTTATTTGGACAATTTGCTACCTTGTGATTGAATCTTCCATAATATAGGCATAAGTTCTCTTGCCAATGTCTAGTCTTTTTCGCTAGTATTAATGGCTTGAATTGAGTCGCATCAATCTGCATAGGTTCAAGATATGTTAATGGCTTTTCCAATACTCTTGAATATGTAGCAGTGGTACCTTCATAGGTATTGCTGAAAATTGATCGTCTTTCTTGTCGTAGTTCAAATAGGTGATTGTCACAAGTAATAGCTTGAGCTATGAGTTCCTCTAAGCTTTCAACTCTTGGCATTGTGATTAATAAATTCTTTACATCATCCTTTAGGCCATAACAAAATTGAGTCATAAAAGCCTTATCATTCCAATCAAGATCACAAGTAAGTTGTTGAAATTTTGCGGCATAAATTGCAGCTGAATATTGTCCTTATCATAGATTTTGGATCTTCCTCTCTACCACTCTCTCTTGATCACTGTCTCCAAATATAGCAGTAAATCTTTCCCTAAAAGCTTTTAAGTTGTATAAGATTGAAGAATTCTTTTTCAATAGTGGTACAAACCATGATCGAGCATTTTTTGATAAAAAAGTGCCCACAAAAGCAACTTGAGTGAATCCATTTGGATAACAAGATGGATATAGTCATAAGTAAAGTTGCACTTGTTGTACAAACCCTCAAAAATTGGATCTTTTTCTATCAAACTTATTAGGCATACTAGCTTTTGGCTCTTTTATGACAATCCTTGGAACTTCTAGAGAAGTTGTGTGCATAGCTTGTCTACCGCTTGCTTCTCTTGATTGAATAATCTCTTATTGTAAGTTATGAATCTCTTGCTTAATTTCTTCATATACTTGCTCCATTTGCAATTCGTTTCTTGGGTTGCGGAAGAATGTCATTTCTTCTTGTATCGTATCTAATAGGGCTCAAAGATCTGTAAGTGTTGTCACTCTATTCTTTGTTTGTGAGGATGCACATCCATTAACCTAATCTATTTCCATCTTAAAAAAAAAAAAATCAATAAGTCGTTAGTATTCTCTATACTAAAAAGAATACTTTGAGACAATTAGTTTAGAGGAAGGTAATCCGCAATCTCTAAAATGTAGTGATATAGCTTAAAAAAGGAGTAATCCATTCTTTCCAAAGAAAAATCAACTACAACAAGTAAGCATATCAGTCAAAAGGGGGATAATCTGCACTCCTTTAAAACGCAATAGTTTCTTGAAGAGAGATAATCCACTCTCTATCAAGAGATCTAAGCTTTGATATGATTATGTAAGTCAGTCTTGTCAAACTATCAAGGATGTAAGATAGCAGGGTAGCCAAGAATCAAGGAGAAGAATTCATAATCAGAATACATTCAAGAACAAAGAACTAGATGGACAAGAAGAAGAACTAGATCAAGAATAAGAAATTAGATTAATATCAAGAACAAGGCAACACTCTAGATTGCTCCAAGATTTGTGTTGGCAAGACTGAGGTGCTCCTCAATCTTGCCTCTTATTTATACTAAGAGGCCTTATGTCCTATTGGACCTTCTAAGAGTATCTTAGAATATTTTAAAAGCCTGAGGAAGATTCTAGAGGATCCTAAGAATATCTTAGAATATTCTAGAAGTTTGAGGAAGATTCTAAAAGATTCTAAAAAGTCCACAAGAAGTCTTGGAAGGTTGAAGAAGATTCTAAAAGATTCTAAAAGATTCTAAAAAGCTATAGAAAATTTTAGAAGATTATAAAAAGTTCTAACAATGGTTTAACGTATGTCCATGATATTATCTACTCTTTTTGATACTAAGATCTTTTTTAATTCTTTTTTTAATAAAATTTATGTAATATGTGTTCTAAATATCAAATAAATGAAATAAGACAAGATTTCAAGAGCCACCAATATCTAACAAAGGTGATTTAAAATATAAAAAAATTATTTTCAATATAAAATCAATTTCAAAAGTCACTATTTAAAATTTAAAAAAAAAAAAAAAAAAAAAAAAAAAAAAAAAATCTTATATAAACCTCAATAATAGCCCTTTTAAATGAATTTTTATTAAAGTGATAATCTAATTATATTTTATAACCAATAAAAATCCACTAATTTATTTCTTATTTATATAGCTATATAATAATTTTTAGATTAAATTTATATGTAGAATATTTTTATATGGAAGTTAAACTACAACGCAACAATATTTTGCTTCATCTATAGATTAGTTTATTTTGGATTGAAAATAATAAAAATCAGATTTGATCATGTAGTAAACTAAATTGTGTAAAGAACGGAGCTATATTACTTCTAAGTACATTAGGATGAAATCAACAATAGTGGAACAACGCCAAGCAATTATACAATAGATCAGCTCAGAAGGGTGTCATGATTTCATTACAACTAATACAAACTTAATGCATATGAGAACAAGCTTTATAGGATCTTATAACTAGTTATGGGCACTTAGTTGGCTAGCAAACCTCAATTATTAGCATGCTTACTAAGATGTTAGCTAGCTAGCCACTGCTAAAGCTACTTAATCCTCAAAGTATGTGCATGTTTATTATTTGGCAATCAAGCAAGGATTAATCAATGTCATTCAACATTTTGTCATTTCATTATTTATGTTTGTTACATAGCTTATTGTTGTGTGCCTTTGTCATTTTGTGTGAAGTGAATATAGGTGACTATGACTATAAGGCTGCACTCCATATTATAATAGAAAGTAATTCTTAATATGACTTAGAATCATCGACTTAAGTTGTTAGGCGGCTAGCTAGCTATAGTTTTTCATTTGCCAGCTAGCCATTAGTTGAGCTATGTCTAGGCCTATTTATTATCTCAAACTTTATTTTCAAACATTCCAAGGTAGATTTATTAATATTACACTCTCTTCACAAATAATATTATGGTTTTAATTAGATCCAAAACAAAATATAAATGTATTACTTAGTGAATGAGACATCATATTAATAGGATGTTAATATATGAACAAAGTAACAACATAAAACTTATCAAATAACAAAAAATCTAATTAATTAAACAAAATAATCATCTGGTATACACTTATAGCTATAAATTGACATTAAATTTAATTGACTTCCATAAAAATTATATCAGGTGATTTGATTTATTGGTAAAAAATGTATGAAGAATTCTTTATTGGCTAATTATGAAAGATTGCAAAATAAAAATATTATAATTTAAAAACTTAAATTTATTATCACTAATTTCTAAAATCTCAAATCAATAATAATATTAATAATAATAATAATAATAATAGTAAGAAAAGTTATTATACTCATAAGAAAATATTTTAACTTTAAGTGGTAATTATATATATATATATATATATATATATATATGTATAATATCAAAGCCAAAAATATTAATAAAATTGATTAAAATATAATAAAATTAAAATTATATATATATATATATATATATATATATATATATATATAAATAATTATATTTAATAATTTTAAAATTTTGACCATATCATAAACAAAAAACAAAATCTACAAATATACTAATACAATATATCATATATGATAAAACTTGAGATATATTAAAAACTAAATGTATTTCAAAATAACAATGATCATATATTTAGGCTCTACAAACTAATAGTTCTTAAAAATATTTAAGCAAAAAAAAACAAAAAAAAAAAAAAAAAAAAAAAAAAAAACTATTCATATATATTTTATAATATTTAAAATAAACATCAAATCAAACTATTTATATTTCTTTTTTTGGCTATGGTCTAAGATCAATTAAAAATATTAAACTAAATATAATCACTAATACAATCTTACCAATTTTCTTAGAATCTTCTTCAATCATTAATACCACACTAAGTTTAATTCTTACATATGCACAACTTTCTTTATAAATCAATATAAAAATACAATCTCCAATTCTTTTTCAAATGATTCTTGATATGTTTTATGGTCATAACTATAGCAATACTTTTGTTATAAGTGTGTGCTAAAAGTTTCAACTATAATTTGAACAAACAATATTCAAATATTTCAAATAATAAGTATTAATTTTCTTTAGGATTTTCAACAATATAAAATTTTTAAAAGCTTGAAGTAATATTAAAAGAAATAAAAGCTTGAATACCTAGAAATCAAAAATCTCCAAATAAGATTCCGTGAATGACATGAGTTAGTACAACTCCCTCAATTACATACATCGTGGTACAAAAAATTCATTGTATTTTTGACAATGGTCTACTATTGAACCGTCACACAATCTTCCTTTTGCAACTCTAAAAATATACCAAAAACAACACTAGCTTTTGGAACCCTATTCATGTGCTAAGTACAACTTCCTCCCATCTTTTCAGTTGGATTTGATGTTGAACCGTCCCTCATCTTCTCGCGAAATATCACCGTCTACTATTCATCTTTCTATCACATAGACTCGCGATGCGTCAAAATACATTCTGCGCATTCTTTGAACAAACATGCATGATTCTCTAAACAAAGCTCCTCTTCCGAGCATTCTCTTATCTCAAACCCTGCCTGCTCGACACTTCTGCTCCTCCGCACTGATGGCTCCCGTGCACACACGCCCTCCCGGATGTGCCGCCCGCAGCCGCAACACCAAATCTTCACTGCACGTCGCGAGGAAGGTCCCCGAGCACCCATCCCCACCTCTACAACTCATCGCGCAAGCTGACTCCGAGCATCATCTCACCTCACATTCTCCTCCTACGTTACATTTTCGGCAGAATTCGGCCATGGTACATTTGGTCCAACAGAGCTTTCGATTCTGGCCTTCGCAACAACCCCTTGTTGTTGGCCGATCCGGTTCCTAAGCATACAGGGCACACCAACTTCCCCCTCCCTGCAACCACCACCCAACAGCGCCGTCAGCCCAAACCACGCTGCAAAACTGCAAGAAATATACGACAGTCCCTCCGCATCCTCAACCGTACGTCTGCACGCATCTGCACTACGTCCAGATACGAGGAACTCCCCCTCCGGTCCTTTCCATCGCATCCGTCACGTTCTCGAAGGAATCGCCGTTATTCAGCGCGCTGAGTCTCATTTAACCCAACCAGCGTTGCACCAGGCACCGTTTCCTCGTTCGGTGACTGCTGAGCCCTCTCCACTTGTGCAAATGCCCGCTCCGTCGCCCCGCGCGGACACTACCCCTCGCACCTAAACCCACACATTCCGTCCTGGTGAAGCATGTCCTTACCGTAGCAATTGGGGCACTCTGTGTACTCGTACACATCCTTAGGGCGCTTCCGGTTGAGCGCCTTCCATTTTCCCGTTCCGCCGCACATATCGCCTGCACCCACAGAATGTGCGGTGTCAGCCTCGGTTGACCCGCCACAGAAGACCACAACATAACTTCCATTCCCTCGGGTTTCGGAAGCTACGCACAAGGAACCGCGCCTTGCCCCTGACAATTCCTGCAAGAAGCAGCTGGAGCGACCTCCTTCTCTGCAGCTTCCGCTTCGTCCCCTGTTGCTTCGCGGCTTACTAGTGCAGCCAACCCGAAGCCGCATGCGCACAACATCCGTCTCCGGGGAATCGACACCTCCCGAGCTGCAGATGAGCCTGTTGTCGACTCGTTCGATTGCGACGAACTAGATTCGGCGTCCCCGGATTCACCAGCTCGAACCGCGACCCGCGACCGCCTCACCGCCGGCGAAACCCCTCGCCCGCCACTTCTCGTCAGACCCGCCGCTTTCGTCACCTGCAACGCAAGTCGATCCGGTTCTGCGATTATTACTCCTCAAGTTCTGATCGACACAGCATCTAAGCCTGCTAACGCTCACTGACCCAGGGTTCTGTACCGCACACAAAATCCACCCTCCTGCATCGGCTCCACCCCGCGACTTCCCTCACAACGTTTCAGTCCGCACAAAGCATGGGCTGTGAACGGAACAGCCCACCGCTAACCTTCTTGCAAGTCGGACATGAAACCTGTGACAGCCGCGGGATTCTGGAAAAACCATAAACCTCCCGCATGCCGAACGATTCTAATTCTCGCCGCAAAACTCAGCTTCCCACATCCAATCCAAACGCACAACACGCGCTTGCACGCTTCGTGAGATCCTGGCGGTACCCATGCCACGACTGAACTAGAGCGGTAAGCGCCACCCCGCACTCCCAGTTCGGTGGTTAGTCATTAACTTGCACGACCCTCCATAACCAATAAACCCGAGAGCGACTCTGGCGCACTAGAATCCCATTTCGGACAAATCTCGCATCGCTAACAGATGATTCCCAAACTCCCCACTGTTGCTGCAACGCAAAACGACTACAGACACGAGGCTGGAGCGAGCGAGAACTAACATGTGCATTCAATCCACAGACAGCCACCCGCTTCCTCACGGACGTGCCCCCTCTTTGGCTTCTGCTTCCGCCCACCCATGCAGCTCCCGCCCTCCCGGCCGTGGACACCAACGAGAACGACGACACTTGGGTCGCCATCGCTCCAGCTCCGGTCCTCCCAATTCTCCCCTCCACTCCTGCCGACACTGCGAAATTCTCGATCCGGCTACCGTTCCGGTGCGCTGCGACGGCGAACAGGGCAAGATAAGGTGCGCGTAGTGCTGCGACAACGGCTGATCAAAGTTGGCTCTCGGCGGCGGGGTGGCCGCCTCGCTGCTTCTCTTCCTCCACCTTTCCACAGAGGTGGAGATGGTCTCGCGGCCTCAACGTCCTGCTTCTGAAGCCTCACATTGCTGTGCTTGCAAATATCCAGCTGAACAACGAATCCATGTCACCAATGTCGTCCCCACAAACAGTTTGTGGGTTCCACAAAAGGTGCGGAGCGGCGAAAGAACACGGCCTTGGCACACCTCCAGCGTTCCTATGTGGCAGGGAGGATCGCAGAGGCGACGTTGGATTTTATCCTGAAAGCTTGTGAGGTTGGCCATCTCCACGCCAGATCCCCCCGTTCAGGCTCGTAGAGGTGTCCTGGATCAAAGTGTCGCCCTGGATACTGGGCGACGCATGCGTCTCCAGGAGAGTCACCAGACTCTTTGGAATTTATCCAGGTCCAGTATAAAGAAACGAGGTTGTCCATTCAGGATTTGAGATTGCAAAAGGGTCTCTCATGTTAGATTAGCATGCACAGATTGCCGTAGTTGCAAACATGAAGAGATGTTACTCACTTCGAATTACAAGACATTGTCTGAATTTGGTTTTTGCAAATGTCTCTGACTTAAGTTCATGAAAATGCTTTCAAGTGAGCTATGGACTTCCTTGAGCTGATTCCATCAATGATGTAGCAGCTTACGCAATGTAATGTTTGCACTCAACAAAACAATATTGCCCAGCTCTTAATGATAAACTAAGTCCATACTTGCATCAAGTACATGCAGTGAAAGTGAATGGTGTACACTTTTTCTGTTCTTTATCTTTTTTTGTTAATATAGAGAAGTGCCATGATACTTAAGAAAGAAAGTTGGCCATCAACACATGCAGAAAACTTAAGAAACCCTGGTGATAATGTGTGGGAGATATAATACCTTGCATTTTCTACCTGGCATATGTTTTATATAATTTATCAAAGTGGAATACATTTGAAATCTTGTAGAATCTATGCAATGTGTACTGGATTGTAAACAGCATACTTGTTCCATATTAATGTTATAAAGACCATGTGTATATATGTATGTATTTATGTATATATATATATATATATATATATATATTACAAAGCAAGGTTATTTTTTAAAATAATCATAAACTTAAGCAAATAAAATAAATAAATAAAGTCTTTGTATTAATATAGATTTGGAGAATTTAGATTGGAAGCAATTTTGATTGAAGCTTTTAATGTTGTAAGGGTTAGATTATAGAGCTATTAAAAAAGAAAAGATATAAGTGTCTTACAAGAAATTGTTCATAAATAGTAATATCACCTTAGGAAGGTCAAGATAGATATACTGTGAAAAAATACCAAATATACATTTGATAATATAGTGTTGCCCTGAGATTGTGGAGATCAATGCAATACTAACATTTAGTCTTAAACATGCTAAACATGGTTTAAAGTAATTAATACTTGTGAAAACAATGAATTAATCAAAAGCACTAAAAAAACATATGCATCATATATATAAGTTAATGCTAAGGGCTTTTGTTACAATTTTATATATATGGCAACAAAGAGTGCAACATTCATATTATTTATTAAGAGAGTTTCAATATATTCATTATTTTTAAAATAAAGATGAGTCTAATAATAAAAATATTTTTATTTTTAGTCTTTGTCAATTTTTTATAAGTTATATATTATTTGATAATAATTTTATCAAACTATATATATATATATAGTTATTAAGATTCTATTTTACTCAATTTATTAGCTAAAATTACACTCAGTCATTGCATCAATTTTTACACTATGGCTTTACAAATAATACACTCACATCTTTATTTATGTTTCTAGTGGCTTGCTATCACTTTTAAGTTCATATGAACAAAAGAAAATCCACTAGTATAACAAAATATTAAAAAAAAAAACAAAAAACAAAACAAAACAAAAAAATAAATAAACAAACAAACAAAGTATATATATCTTTTTTTAAAAATTTTATTTTAAAAAGTAAAAGGCATAAGATATAATAAAATAAAAAACTTCAATTGATTGCAACAACATTAAGATTAATTAAACGTTTAATACAAAGAACTTTTATTTCTGATGCTTAAAAGAAAAAATTATGTTAGATTATTTTTATGATTTTTATTCTTTATTCTTTATTTTTATTTTAGATCTTTAGAAGATTGTAAAATAATAATAAAAAAGATTTTTAAATTTTTTAAGTGATGCATGGAATATATTCTAAAAATAATATTATATATAAATATAATAATAATAATATTAATATATATTTGGCATGATTGATAAGACTTTGGATAAATATTTCTTTGTCAAAAGAATTATATTTATCTTTATAAAAAATTTATCATCTTTAAAAGAAAGTTTTTATTAAATATATTATTTTTTAATTCAAGTTTTGCATATGCAAGTTCATAAAAGTAAAAATATTAGAGTCAAACATTATATAATTTATGGTTCTAAGTGTGTGTGTATATATATTTTTATTTTATTTTATTAAATTTTATTTGACTTGGCAAAAAAAAGATATGATCTTGATCTTGTTTATAAACTTGTAAAATTGTTATAAAAACACAATCTATGCACTATTCTAAAAAAAAATGTATCAAATTTAATATATATAATGATGATTCATGCTTGAAGAAAAAGTATTTCAAAGGAATAAATATTAAAATTAGAAACCTGATATTCCTATTATATTAAAATAAAAAGATATCTAATATATAATTTTATAATATTATTTTTATTAATATTCAATACTTAACTACTTCACTTGTGATGAATGTTGCATTTGTATCAAATGAAAGACGTATAATAAGTGTGCCAAATAAGTGTGACATGCTAATATATCATTCTTTTAAATCACCAAGCATACAACTCTTAATATGTAAGTATTTTTACATAACTTAATTTATTTTAATAAACATGTTCTTTAGTAAAGCCAAAAGAACATTTTAGACCATTCATATGGGATTAATCTTATAAAAAATCATTTTTGGTACAAGCACAAAATAATAGGATTCAATAGGTATTTATGTACATCCATGACATATTTTAGTTTCTATTTTATATATATGTGTGTGTGTGTGTGTAAATATATAAATGAATATATATATAATAATTCTTTTAATAAAAATATAACTTTAAGTTAAAAACAATAATCTATAAAAATTTGAATGAAATAAATGTAGCATTTTGTCTAATTGCATGTTTTGCTTTGATGTCTTGGTATTTACAATGTATAAGGTTTTACACTAGTTTGAATTATATTGAATGATATAAAACTTAGAATGTAATGGTTCAAATATGATATCTAAAGATATCAATGAGAACAAAAATATTTATACAAAAAAATTTTGAGGTAGAGAAATAAAGACCAAAAACACAATGGACATTTTACAATTGTATGTGTGCGGTACAATAAAGACTACAATGATTCCAAGGAAAGAATTTAATTTTGTATCACTTTTGTTGACATACTTTGTAAAACAAGTGTGGACATACATGCCATAAACTAAAAAAAATTGCTTTCAAGACTTAAAGAATTTGAAGGGCTTAAATTAAATGGAATTGGAGCAAAATACAAAAGTATCAAAGTTGGACAATAAAGATGAATTATAGTCTAAATGATACCAATAGTTTATGTAAAAAAATGCCATTGGAAGGCAATATTCAATGCCTTATGTTTCCATAACAAAATTGAATGAAAATTAATATATTGTTCAATTCTACACATGTCAAAGTCACCATTCCATATACTAAGTTTTTACCATAAGATCCAATTGAAAGCAATATCCAATGTAATATATACAAGAGAGCAATGTCCCAGACTGCTCTACTATCAATAAAATCCAGAGAAGTATGAAGTAATAGAAAAATCTTGCATATCATACGCACCGCTGTTGGACTGTATTACATATGTCGAGGTATCCAATCACATGAGAAACAGGCATAATGCAAAAGGATTAAGTGTAAACTTCTTGCATATCGCAACAAAAACAAGAAATTGGTGAAGACCAAAACCATATGGCAGATTACCAATTTATTCAACACACACAGCCGTCTAAATCTCAAGTTGGAGACAAAGTGGTACCATTCTCAACAATTAACAGTCAAGGTAAGCAGTGGCTATGGTACTGGCTGCTACTAAGAATAACGACAGCTTAAAATATAGCAGCAATTCAATTATCATCTTGGATGGTGATGCAACTAAACCGCTCGCACATCAAATAATGCAAATCTCTTTAAATCTCATCCGATGCAATTACCAAGTTAAACAGCTTGGAAAAAGTGTATGAAAAGACTCAAAAGGAGGCAAAAATCTAAAAACAAAAAATGAAGTAAAATCATTCAAGCCCACAGCAGGATTGTTGATGTACACAATAATATGCTGTAAAAAAACATAAACACATATGATTCACATGCAATGAATGTACCAGGCCAACCTAAAATACAAACTTCTGTACATTGACTGGTGGTGAAAATTATTATGCAAACCTCGAGAAACATCCTAAATCATACATCATCATTTCGGGGCAAAAGCACCCACAACCAAACCTTGTTCTGAAGCAAATCGGATGAACAACATGGAAAGTAATAAAAAAATGTAGCCAAAAACATATGATCTTTGTTGGACCCAAAATCACCTACTCAAATTGGCAAACACAAACGACATTCCCAATTTGTACAATGTACGCATTACTTACATAAACGAGAACTCCATGGTACTAAGACAAAACCAAATTACGAGCCATTTGGTTCTGGCAGCTTATGATAACTATAACAACTTTGACACAAACAAACAAAAATATCCAACACCAGAACAACAAAACAACATCATCCTTACTACCAAAAACAACAAAAGCATCCCAATCAAATTTATAAACCACCATCCTCCACAGTGCGTACCAGTCAATAGTGCACTCCCTTCGCACCACATCCAAACATCACTCTTCAACAAAGCACATTCATGTGAAACACCGCTTCCTTCGTAACAACACTATTAAATCCATTCACGAAAGTTACACCCCATCTGTTCATTCTCCAAAAGCTGCCCATCAACTCACAATGTCCCATCCACTTAGCGTTCCCCTGTTTGTTTCTATTCTTATCACCCTCCAGTTTGCTCCCCGTGTTGTTCTCCATTGTTATTGTCAGACCAAAATTTCTCGTCACAACGGTAGTGCTCTCATCACACTTGTGCAAAGTGGTGCACAACTGCGATGACGCTCTTGACACGAGAAGTGAACACCCACTGTGCCTTTGTGCAGGGGTCCAACACAGCCCACCTCTTCCATCGCATCGTTACTCCCAACCCATGGACTCAATTCCACTCGCTTTCACGCCGCTCCAAACCCGACTGACTGCGTACCTCAAACGTTTTCATTCCCACACATCGCTTCCGTGTTGGACGATATAGTCCCTGCTATCCAAGAGCCTGCGTCGCTTGTTCCGACACCCCAGCGACCATCCACCGGGAGGTCGAACGATGCAGCGCAACAAGCCAGTTCATTCGAACCATTGCAGTCTGCAGCCTCCACCGACATCGTTCCCTGTACATGTTCAAACCTCCTCATTCCTTGCATTGATACCCGCGGTGCTACAACCAGTGGCCATTCCCTGAATTACCCACCTAAGACGCCATCCCGAAACGGCCCGCGCAGCCGCCCGTGTCGTTTCCGAGCGCCACGAACAGCACGTGTTCAGAAGCGACGCCTCCACATGCTGCTCTGTGCGCCCCGGGTCCAAACCTATTTCATCCCATTCCAGACATCGACGCGGTTCGCTGACAACATGAACCGGGCAAGCTCACACCGCCCTGAATCCCGTACAGCCAATCCTCCCCGTTCATACTTCAATTGACGAGCAACGTCTGCAACCACCACTGTGGAAGCAGCGAAGCCCTAAATAGCCTCCAACCAATCTACTCACACCATTCGGACCAGAAGACCGCCGCTCCCATGCCTCGCCACACCCACACTTCCTTCCCAAGCAAAATCAACACGAATCCCGCCCTCCACATCCCCAGCGTTCCTGATGCGCAGCAAACTCGACGGCGAACACGAACGGGAAACAACACTCCGCTCACAGCGCCACAAAAACTGCCACAAATCATCGACACGAACGCCCTACACTCGTCCCAACCCAACCCAACCCAACCCAATCCAGGTCCACACCCTTACCGGACTTGTGGCACCGAACGCAGGCATGAGAATGGCTCCCACCGATGTGCCTCCACCGCGGTCCGGCATTCACCTCGGTGGCCGGGAACAGAACTCACCATCCACCACACCGTTTGTACCGCAAACCACCGGCATACACATCGCCAAACACATGCACTATCAAAAAGGAAAAAAACAGCAGCAACACCAAGCGCAGACAGCGATAGAAACCAGCCATAAAACACCCCGAATCCGTGCCACATACGCCGCGCCAGTCAAGGCGTCCACAGCACAAGCCAAACAAGAACGACGTTGTGTTGGAGGCAATATCTCATCCCATTTCCACGGCACAATTTGCATTCATCATCCAAAGAAGGGACACGGCACCCCGAACAGTGCCGCACACTCGCTTATCCACACCTCTTATTCGCGGCACCCTCGCACGGCCCCCTACCGCCATGGCGCTCGGAGCCTCTAATTACGACTACATCTAAGTACGCCCACTCGTCCCTCCTCTACCAGGACTTCATTCCTTCAAACCTTGCCCTGTTGCCAGGTGGTACACTCCCCGACCCATCAGCGACAGCCCGATGGCAGCCAAAGCACCCGGGATGATCACGGACGTGATTCTGTCGCGCGGACCCTTCAGATGGGTCAGCTTGTGCACCCTCTGGAGCGCCTGCTGCCTCTCCATCACCCACTCCGGCGTCTTTCCAATTTCTTCCGACGCCATCTCTTCCGACTTCCTGAAGGCCACGCAACCACCTCAACAACGCAATCCAACCCCTTTCGAACCAAATGCGATCATCGTCTCACAACCATTCCAAAAACCTAGCACCAAGGCGAAGCCAAAAAAAAACGAAAAATCCCGCCCAGCCCACGCAAATCAAGCTCCGGCACCGAACAGCCAACTCCCTCTGCTGAGGAGGAAATTTCTTAAAAACAACAACCACGACTCATACCCGATCTACGCAGATTCAGAGACGGCACGAACCACACAACTCAATTGCATCGCATGCCAAAACTCTATTGCCTCGCTCCTGCACGCGGGAGAGGCAAACGTACCTGGACCTGGCGGATCAAGCAGCTGAGGAGAACGATTGCGGAGCTGCAAACCCTAGAAAAGCTTCGGCACTGCCCAGGGCTGAGTCGCGAGCCTTTCAAGAAGCACTTGAGCCAGGAAGGCCCGTCCGGGAAAGCTGGGCTTGGCCTGGGCCCTTTCCAACATACCTTCCACTGGACTGTGTCGTCCTGAAGGGTTGCTTAAGTTATGGGCTTTAGAATGCACAAGCCTGTCAATACATATATGAACATAGCTCTGGCGTAAAACGGTTGTTGTTGTTTTTTTTTTTTTTTTTTTTTTTTTGTTTGTTTTTTGTTTGAATATGTTTTGTTTCTTTGTTTTAGACATTTTGAAATTTAAGTATGTGCAGTGTTTTGCTAATTGATGAGGTCAAATACAAAACATTGTGGTTTTAGGATTTATAGGGCAGAGTAGTGTCAATGACACGAACTAAAACAGATGTATAAGTTAGTAAAATTTATGTCAAAAGAAAATAACAAGATAGAAATAAAGAAGTATGTATATTCAAGAAGAAACTGGAATGGCTATTGCCAAAGACTAGAAAATACATGAAATTCTTGAACTAGACTAGAAACAAGAAAGGAATTGACAAGAATGAAGAAGGCTTCACTCTTGTCTCTATTTATACTATCTATCTAAGAGCTACGTGGTTGTATTCTATAGGACCTCCTACACGTGTCTAATTTGCAAGATACGTGTCAAACTTGCATGACAAGTATCCCACATGTGTGCCTTGTGCTTGGCTTGTTCTGCAAGCTACCGACATGTGCGACACATGGCTAGCTTGTTCCACAAGCTACCAATATGTGCGACATGTGGCTAGCTTGTTGACTAAGTTTCTAACCTACCAATCACTTATAGACATGTATAAAGGTGATTCCGCATCTATCAGATATTATCAAATCAATTTATTTTACCTACTTCTATTGATTTATATGCCCCAGTAGCCTGCGTTTTCATTTGTGTCACAATTTTGAAAAAATGATGATAATATTTGTTGGTTTATTGAGGTCATCCTATCTAAGGTCATGATCATCTTGATCATCATCATCATTAAAAGTTATCCTAGTTTTGTGGGATTATGGGGTCCTATGTCTTTCATGAGAATGTTGATCGTCCTACTGGTAGTGCATCATCTTCTGAATGCAGTTATACAGGTGATGACTTTTTGTTGGAGAGTAGATTTCATGTTGTTAATTAGTTAATTATTGGAGTAAATCTTATACGTGTGATATTATCCCCCCTTCTAGGGACGAATTCCACGAGGAGCGGTGATTACATGTTGAGAAAGTCCAAGATATGTCGAATTGTGCTTGCCACGTACTCTGATCTTTGTTCCCTTTGAAGGTAGTTGATAGGTCCTTTAAACCATCGATAGTGTCCCATATTAGGACGAGGGAATCACTCTACTATTTAATCATTGTTGAGGCCTTCATAACTTCTTTCAAAGAAAATATTCGGAACACCATCAAGAGTAGTTCCTATTTCTAAAAGTATCACCAAACATCGAGAGTCTCTTCCAAGGTCGTGATACCAAACATCGAGAGTCTCTTCCAAGGTCGTGATACCAAACATCGAGAGTCTCTTCCAAGGTCGTGATACCAAACATATTATATTTTGCCATCAATCTGAGGAAATCATGTCATTCTTGAGGGTCTTCATCTCTATTCCGTTGTCTTGAAGGTTGTGATAGTCGTAATGTCTTGTCCGGTGTCGGGTAGAGAGAATTTGTCTTGGGAAAATGCCGGGTTCTTAGTTGCTACTAGAACTAGCAAGGAACATGAGAGGAACTTGCACAATATTTGTTCAAGCTTTCAAATTATACTTGTATTATACTTGTATAAGACTTATACAACTATAAAGTATAAATCCTTGAATAATATTTGTATAAATACTTGTATAATATATGATATAATACTTGTACAAATACTTATATAAAATAATATATAATCCTTAGTATAATACTTATACAAATCCTTAGTATAATACTTATACAAATACTTATATAAATACTTGTAGAAATATTTATACAAATATTATGTATAATATTTATAGAATACTTGGATAAATACTTGATATAAATACAAGTATATATATTTGTATAAAAGATATAAGCAAAGTGTGTATATACTCAAGTATACCTCAAAATACAACCGCATATGAGGAATACAAGTTATACAACAAGCTGAAACTAAATAAATCACTAAAAATTCATCCAAAGATCAAATCAAGCGTGCTTATAGCCTATAGAAAGCCAATAATCCATTGTAAAATAGATCAAAATTTCACAAATAGATGTCTTACTGTTTAAAAGTTATGGCTAAAAAAAATAGGCACTAAAATTTCCCAACAAATGCAAAGGCAACAAAGCTCCTCTTCACTTCAGCCTTTGTTGTGATTACTTTCCTTCTCCAAATTGGGCATGCAATAGCTTTTTCAGAAAATTCACTCTATCATCTAACTTGTTCTAAAATTTCACATGCATGCTTTTCAAACTCTAGATTTTGTAGCTAGTTGATTCTACTCTTCAAACCCTAGCAATAATATGCCCTCTTGATACTTCACGGCTCATAAAACTTTCATAAAAGCTCTAAATGTATTGATTTTTATTTTCATAGAAAGCTTATATAAGCTACTATAAGCATCTAAAATATCAAAAATATTGAAGAGATTTTCCAACTTGGGTGGTTGAACAAAGCCTCTGCCCCTCTTCATCAAGTGGTAGCAGACCCTTTCCCACTCTCAAGCTTACAACTTTTTTTCTTCAACTCCAAATGCTACAAGAAATGTCTTGATAGAAAGCTAGCACGATTTTTCACACTTTTAACTAGTTTCACTAAGAAAGACTTGGAATCAAACTTGCAGTGGCAGATCAAAGTTTCTACCATCACTTTTTGATAGCAACAGACCTCACTCTACTAAAACAAGCATAACATTTTGTTCACAATTCCAATACAAGCAAGTAAGAAGGTTCTAAAATCCTCACAACTCAAAGAACACACATCTTAATTTTCATTACAAACGCTTCTATATCCTTGGAGCTATCTCTCTCCAAAATTCACTACTCAAAACTGCCCAACCCTAGGTCTAGCAAGAGGAATACATCCCCCTTTCCTTCCATATTAGACTATGACACGCCCACATGGGCAGCCAAATCCTATTGGACAGGCCTTATTCACCCCATGCTCTTCTTTCATATCCCTCACAAGGTCCATTCTACCTCAAAAGTCAACAAGAAAGACAAAACAATCTTTACCTTTCTTCTAATTACAAAAAAAATCTATTCTAAGATATAAGTAAGGTAGGAATAAAACAAATAGCCATCTTAATTCACTAATTAAGTGGCTAAAATAAATCCTCTCCTTATAATATCTTCTAAAATAACCTCTAGCACTCACAAATGTAATAATAATAAATACAAGATATATAATATTTTTACACACTGCACGTAAATGCAGTTTGATACCGATAAGTTAACAAACAATGGTTCTTGAGTGGAATTTGCTGGTTGTTGATCTTCCATCTCTTTAATATGAACAAATTCAAAAAAATAGCAAACAATGATACAAAATAGAATAAAGCCTCTATAGAACTTGTTTTGCTTTATAGCAAAGATTTTCTTGATTCTTTATCTAGGTTTTCACGGATGTCGTCATTGAAATGCATTGACTTTTGTTGATACATTTGCTAGATTCCTAGATGGCTCCCATGTGAGTTCACTAATATCATATCTGCGCTAATGCACAAGACATTCCAATCAATTTCAGTGCCACGTTGAATCTAAAATCTCTTCGACCTCAAATTCTTCATTGTTGTCCACTTCCATAGGAGGCAGTGTCGTGTTGTAGTTTGGCTACTATGTAAAAAAATTGTACATGTATATTTAATGTATAATTTGCTACATAGCTATATGAAAGTGACATCAGCAGATTTTATTGGTTATAGGATGTGATTAGGTTGCTAGTTTAGAAAGGATCTTTTAAAAGGATTATTATTAAGATTTATACAACCTTATTTTATTTTTAGTAGTGACTTTTGAAGTTAATTTTATATTGATAGTAACTTGTATATATCTTAAGTCACCTATGTTAGACATTGGTGATCCTTAAGATCTTATTTACTTCATTTATTTAATGCTTAAAGCACCAAGTATGTAAATCTTATAAGAAGAAGGGTTAGAAAAGGATTTTTAGTGTGTTAAAAGGGTAATTTGGCCATGCATGTAGATGAATAGAGGTGGATGATAGAAATCTCTATTTTAATTGGCCAAAAATCATGTCCAATGGGCTTCAAGGAGGCTGCCCAAGGGTTTATTAGGAATTACGGTTTGTCTTTCGAAGAGAGTCGAATACCAAAGGCTAGGATCATAAGGTTTAGGTTTTTGGATCTAATTTAGGTGCAAATTTTGTGTGATTTGCACTTTTTATGAAGAAGTTATAGGCACCCAAAGTTAAGGTGTTGATTTTGGACGTAGTGTCACTCTTTTGGGTATAACTCGCGCATACAGAAAGCAATCAAGGATTGGCGACTAGGATTGAAGAGAGCACTTTTACAACTACATATTCTATGTATAATTTGATAAAATCCAAGCTATAGTGAAGGAGATATTGGGAATTGAAGTCAGAGCTTATAAACTTAAGGGCAGTAAGTGACCCGCTTACATAGTAGTTACATTTTGAGCTATAATTTAAGCAATTTCATAGATTTTTGGCTCAAAATTTTTAAGAGTGTATGTGTTTATGTCACAAGACTATGTAAATTTTTTTTGTGGCATTAGAGTTTTGGATTTGTGAGATATAAGGAAAAAAGTGCTCAGGTATCTCTGAGCTAGGGTTTTAAGCACCTGCTAGGGATTTTGAGATATGAGACGATTGGGAACAAATTTTTGGTTGATTTTTTCTTGTGATAAAATTTAAGAAAATTATCTACACTCTATGTAAAATTTTATAGAAATTGAATAGTTGAATTAAGAGTTATTGGACTCTAAATTTCAACAAGAAATAAGTCTTTGCAGGTGAATAAAGTTTTGAAGGGTTTTTGTGGAAATTTGAACCTTTTTTGTACAAACTTACTTGAAAATAAGAGGGTTTATATATGTAACTTTTCTTTTGTGAGATTTTTGTATTTTTTTCCTTTTTATTGAGGACAAACGACTTGTTGGCTTTTGCCATCAAACCAGGTACCCAATGTATTGCCAGATAGAAGGCCACGTCATACGATAGTGGTGGCATTTGTCTTCTTCTTTGTATATCCACTATCTTGTATGGCTTGAGTAGTGACACATGGAATATAGAATGGATCTTCATAGATTTTGGTAGGCATAATCGATAAGCAACTAGATTGATTTGTTCACAAATTATAAAAGGTCTAAGACTACAATAATCCAGCTTGTCGTAAAGATGGATAGTCTTGATATTACGACAAAGTAACCATACCTTATTGTCCACGTAGATTTGAGGTTGTTCCTTGCAATAGACATCTGCATTGACTTTTTGTTGTTCTTGAGCTTTTTTTAGTTGTGCCTTGATTGTTGCATGTAGCTCTGATAAACGATTTGCCAAATCTTTTTTCACATGATTATCAGCTTTTGAAAAGTCAAAAAGTATTAAATCATGGATGATAATTGTAATTTGCAAAGAATGGAATTTGCTGAGTAGAAGAATATATCAAATTATTATAAATAAACTCTGCCAATGGCAAAAGAGTTATCCAATCATCTTGATGGTAGTTGATGGTACATTTCAAATATTACTTCAAAACTTGATTTACTCATTCCGTTTGTCCATTAGTTTGATGATGGAAAGCTAAAGATAATTTTATATCCACCTTCAATATTTTAAAGAGAGTCTTCCAAAATCTTGATATAAATTGTGTTCCTTTGTCTCATATAATATCCTTTGGTAGTCCATGATAGCGATAGATATTATCAAAGAAGAGTTTAGTTGTTTTTTTACCTATAATAGATTTTGTACATGGTATAAAATGTGCCATCTTGGTAAAACGATATACAATCATGAATATAGAGTCATATGAACTTGACTTTGGAAGATCCATGATAAAATCCATAAAAACATAAGACTAAGGTTGTTCTGGTACAAATATTGATTAGAGAAGTCCGTAAGGTCAGTGACAAGGAGTTATTGATCTTGAACAAATGTCAGAGAACTATACAAATTCTTTAACAGCCTTCCACATCTGAGGCAACTAAAAATCTCTCGATATTAGCTCCAAAGTCTTATTATAATTAAAATGTCCTCCTGTAGAGAGGTTATGATGAGCTTTTAGAATACATAGTCATGCTCTACCTTCTGGAATATACAGGCGTCCTTTGAAATAGAGCAAATCATTTATGAACTCAAACTTGGAAGTATCATGAGACTTAGATGAATTATTCTTAATCTCATGGACAAGAAGATCTAAAGACATATTGAAGTGAATTTGCTTGACAAAAATAGAATCAATGTTTAATGTTGATTTCATTGCTCGAAGATGAAATTGCTCCAGCTTCAAGAAGATTGTTCTTTGCTGATCAAAAAATAAATTTTCTTCTTTTGGTACAAGATAAGAATGTTTAGAAAGGGCATCGAACAAAGCTTGTTGTTTTTCTGGCCGATAGGTGATAATAAACTCAAATCTTGACAAAGATATGCTCCAACGAGCCTAACAACGATTTAATATGTGCGTAGACATGAAATACTCAAGGTTCTTGTGATCTGTATACACGGAGTTGTGTTGTGGTTTGGCTACTATGTGAAAAAATTGTACATGTATATTTAATGTACAATCTACTACATAGCTAAATGAGAGCCATATCAGTGGACTTTTATTGGTTATAAGATAGAATTGGATTGCTAGTTTAAAAAGGATCTATTAAAAAGATTATTATTAAGATTTATACAACCTTATTTTATTTTTAGTAGTGACTTTTGAAGTTAATTTTATATTGATAGTAACTTGTATATATCTTAAGTCACCTTTGTTAGACATTGGTGATCCTTAAAATTTTAGTTTATTTCTTTTATTTGATGCTTAAAGCACAAAGTATATAAATCTTATAAGAAGAAGGATTAGAAAAGGGTCTTTAGTATAAAAAAGATAGTTTGGCCATCCATGTGGATGAATAGAGGTGAATGATAGAAATCTCTACTTTAATTGGCCAAAAATCATGCCCAATGGGCTTCAAGGAGGCTGCTCGAGGGTTTATTAGGAGTTAGGATTTGTTTTTTGAAAGGAGTCAATTATTAGAGGCTAGGATCATAAGGTTTAGGTTTTTAGATCTGGTTTAGGTGCAAATTTTGTCTATTTGCACTTTTTATGAAGAAGTTATAGGCGCTCAAAGTTAAGGTATTGATTTTGGACCTACTGTCACTCTTTTGGATATAACTTGCACATATAGAAAGAAATCAAGGATTGGCGAGTAGGATTGCAGAGAACAAGTTCACGGCTACACTTTTCATGTGCAGCTTGATAAAATCTAAGCTAGGGTGAAGGAGATATTGGGAGTTGAAGTCAGTGCTTACAAATTGAAGGGCAGTAAGTGACCCACTTACATAGTAGTTACATTTTGAGCTATATCTTAAGCAATTTGAAAGATTTTTGGCTCCAAAATTTTAGGACTATATATATTTATGTCACAAGACTATGTGCAAAAATTTTGTGGCATTAGAATTTTGAGTTTATGAGATATAAGGAAAATAGTGCTCAAGTGTCTCTGAGCTAGGGTTTTAAGCACCTGCTAGGGATTTTGAGATATTAGACAATCAGAAATGAATTTACGGTTGATTTTTGTTTGTAATGAAAGTTTAAAAGATTATCTACACTCTAAGTTAATTTTTCTAGAAATTGAATGGTTGCATCAAGAATTATTGGACTCTTAAGTTCAATAAGAAATTAGTTTAATAATAATTATCTATTAATAGATATAAAATTATTTTAATCATATATAAAACTATACTATTTTTTTACTTTGTAATCAAATTATAATAAATTATTGTCAAGTACATTAATTAAGACAAAATCCAAAAGATAATATACTTATATATCATTAAAGAAGGGAGAAAGCAAAAAAAGAAGAAATAATTATAAGATAGATAATAATAAGAATAAATATTATCAAATATAAAGAGACTAGAGAGTCTTAATTCAAAACTAAAACAGAAGAAAGATATTGATAAGATTGAAGATAGTCTCATCCTTGCTTCCATATATACTAGCTACAAAAAAGATTTTATAGAAGCTTCTTAGGAACTATAAGGCTTGTGGTTCAAACGTCAGGTTGTAGGTTGCTTCTAATGTGACTTACTAAAAATATGAAACTTATGAGACAAGTTTTAATAATCATGTGGTATATCTATAAAAGTCTAAATATTTAAGCAACATCTAAGAAACTTCTATGAAACTTTTTTAAGAAGATATTATCTTCCTAACAAGTTTCTACTTATTTTTATTTACTTCCATTTATTTAACAAATATAAGAATCTATTACATTACTCCTTCTTTTAGGCAATAAATTTCATAAAAAACAGTCAAATTGCTTTATAAATTGATTAAACATCAAGAGTCTTTTCTAAAATCATAGTACCATATATATTGTACCTTACCATTGTTAGGGATATATACTTCAGAGGTTTATAAAATCTTCTAGAATATTCTAGAAGCTTCTTAAATTAGTGAAAGTCAATTGAGAAACTTTTCAGTTGGAAGAAGCTACTTGAGAAGCTTTTTAGTTTGATGGAAGCCGCTCAAGAAGTGTCCTAGACAAGAATATATATAAGAGTTAAGGCTGAAGAGTTCTTTAGTCTTGACAACACATCTCTTGGAGTTCTAGCTCACCTTTCTTAGTATTGTTTGTATATTCATCTATTTAATTTAAGCTTTTGTTGCTTTCTTTTTGAAACCTTATCGTATTTCAATCTTCTTATCTTGTATTCTTATGTCTTTGACAATTTGCCAAAATTGCCCTCATCTTTAATATTTGAGTTAGATCTTTTTTGTTAGAGAGTGGACTATCCCTCTACTTGAAGGTATACCAATATTTTAGAAGTTACAGATTATCCTCCTCTAAACAAATAGTTTCTTCATCACAATATTAGAATTTTGTCCTTTTAATGAAAAAATGGATCACTCCTCTCCTTGAAGGTCTTAAAGTATTCTAGACATTGTGGATTATCCTCCTCTAAATTTGAACAATTGCCAACCTTGTGGCCTTCTTCATCACAATATAGGCATAAATCTTCTTCCATTCAACGCTTCTTTTCTTGTGGACTAAGAGGTTTAAATCATATTGTATCAAATTACATATCTTCTATTTCTGACTATGAATTTAAAATACTTGTCAATGTAGTAGGGATATGTCAGATTGCATGTTGTCTTATTGAAGCCCATAAGCGTTGATCTTGTCAATGTTGAAATAATCAATTATCATATTTTATGGCTTGGCTAATGGCTTCATTGAACAATTGTGGATCCAAAAGTAATAATAACAAATCCTTCACATCATCTCTTAATTTCCAATAAAATTGGCTTATTAGGGCTTCTTTGTCTCAATTGATATTACTTATTAATTATCTAAAATTAGATATATAGACTAATATAGAGCGTTCCCCTTAATATAATGCTCAAATCTTAGTTGTTGTCTAATAAGCCTTGTCAAATTCTCCAAATGCTTCTATGAAAACTTCAAAGTTGTTCAAAATTGGTGATCTTTTTTCAAACAAAGGAGCACACCATGATAATGTTTGCATTGTAAGCAAGATGCCAACCAATCCAACTTGTGATTCTTTTGTGGTATTGTGGATTATCCAAATTGGTATTGTCTATTGTACTCTTGATTTTGGTAATATGTCAATTTTGTTTGAATAATTGCACTCTTGATTTTGATAATATGTCAATTTTAACTTGTCTTGACATGTAAAGACAAGTTAAAATAGGGCCTCAAGCAGAGAAGGCATTGCAAGACCTCAAAATGGTATTTATTACAGTCCCAATATTGGTGCATCGAAACTTTATAAAGGCTTTTTATATAGAGACTGATACTTTGGATTTTATATCAAGGACCATACTTTCTCAAATGGGTATAGACAATAAACTCCATCTTATTGTATTTTATTTTAAAAAATTCTTTGTAGTCATAATTAATTATAAAATCCATAATAAGAAATTTTTTGCTATTTTAGATTCTTTTTAAGAATGGCATTATTTTTTTGAAGGAGCAATGTATCTTATAATTATATATACAAATCACAAGAACTTAGAATATTTTATGTCATCTTGGATTCTTAATTGCCGCAAAGCTTAATGGAATATGTCGCTATTTCAATTTAACTTTGTTATCATTTATCAACCTAGGAAATAATAAAGATTGTCTAATGTTCTATTGAAGAGATCATATTTTGTACCAAGGATAGGAGAGACAGTGTTTGATTAATAATATACAATTTTAATGAAATTGGAGCAATTTCATCTTTGCGCCACTATTACATTGGCGCCTATTGATTCTAGTTACCTCAATGAGGTGCGTGCTGCAACCACTAATAATACTTTGGCCCTTATTGTCAAGCATCACTTGAAAAAAAATGCTGATAAGTTTAAATTAAAGAAGACTTTTTATACTTCAAAAAATATTTGTATATCCCAAAAGGACCAACTTATCTGCACGTTCTTCAATCTCGCCACGACTTTCCAATTGTAGGTTACTTTGGATTTAATAAGATCTTAGAACTTATTTTCCAAGATTTTCAGTGGCCTCAAATGTAGAAGGTAGTGAAGGACTTTGTATTCTTTTGCAATATCTGTTCAAGGTGCAAAAATCCTCAACATTATCGTTATGGACTTTTATAATCCTTGTTTATGTTAAGATGGTCAATGTCTTCTAATTCAATGGATTTCATCATAGATCTATTGCCATCTAATTCATTAGACAACATCTTTGTAGTAGTTGATCAACTTATAAAAATGACTCATTTTATTCCTTGCAAAAAGATTGTATTTAATAAAGAAATAGCAAGATTCTTTCTTGACAGATATCATGGCCTATTAGATGATATCATATCCAATCAAGGACCCCAATTTATATCTAAGTTTCAAAAATATCTTTTTGAAATATTGAAGATGGATATTAAATTTTTTTTGGCTTTCCATCCTTGAATTAACAGCCAAACAGAACAAGTTAATCAAATTTTAGAGTAGTATTTATGATGCAGCATTAACTATCAATAAGATGATTGGATCTCATATCTACCATTAGTGGAGCTTGTATACAATAATATTGTTCATGCCTCAATTCAACAAACACCGTTTTATTCCAACTATGAATATCATTCGAAGCTTGATCTGTGGAATACGCCAAAGAACAATAATCTAGGAGTTGAAGGATTTACAAAGCATTTATTGTAATACCAAAGAACCTTGAAGCTTCAATTACAAGTAGCTTAAGATACTTACAAGACAATTGCAGATAAATTCAGAAATCAATCGCTTGCTTTTTATATTGGAAATAAGGTGTGGTTTCTTCAACAAATTATCAAGACTAAGCGGCCATGCGATAAGTTGGATTATGAAAGATTAGGACCATTTCTATCCAAAAGCAAATTAATCTAGTAGCATATCACTTAGAATTACCATCTTTTGTAAAGGTACATCTAATTTTTTATGTTTTTCTTTTAAATCCTTATAGAAAATCACATATTTTGAAAAAAAGTACAATAATTGCCAGCTAATATTAAAATTGAAGACCATAAAGAATATAAGATTGAAAATATACTTGATTCATAATAAATATGGGACAAATTGAAATATCTTGTTTACTGACGGGGCTATGATATTAATGAGCATACATAAGAATCAGCCAAAAATATCACCAATATGCCTCAAAAGATACAAGAATTTTATTGATTCTATCTCCATAAATCCAAACGTATTTGATGATAATTTCTTAGTGAAGATTGAATCAAGAAATATTCATTAAGGGAGAGAATTTGACCAAAGCCCTTATCAATATGAAGTCATTTGTTTTAAGATAGAATAGAGTGGTAGAAGCAAGTTAGTCACCATGTCAAATCTTCAAACATTGAGAAAACAAGACTCAGAAGACTTGTTTGCCATACAAGCTTTGAATGAATCAGTACAATTTTTATAGCCTTTAATTGAACAAAGTGAGGATAATACATTTCAGCACCAAGTACGACCTTGGTTGGAGCCATTAGGAGTAAAAGCGAAGTATATAAGTCTTGATTCTAATGCTTGAGCTTTAATAATATTGCTTGAGCTTGGAAAGGTGAATTCTTTTAGTCCTAAGATCTTGTTTGGAGGATGTTTTAAAAGTTGCAAAGAAGATCAAATCCTTGGATGGAATATTTCAACAATGGAGATACTAGTTCAAGGCCATAGGCAATTTCTTCGAGGACAAATAGAACCTATTGTCCAAGAATGGAGAACAAAATATATATCTTCACTAGCATAGCATATTTTCAATTTCTTATGTATGTAGTAAGATTGAGCTCATCTTACAACTTGTCGCTAGAGAAAAGGATGATGTTAGGGATATATACTTTGAAGGTTTACAGAATCCTCTAAAATATTTTAAAAGCTTTTGAATTAGTGAAAGTTTATTGAAAAGCTTTATAGTTGGTAGAAGCTTCTTGAGAAGCTTCTTAATTTGATGGAAATTATTGAAGAAGCATCCTAGATAGGATTATATATAGGAGTCAAGGCTAAAGAATTCTTCAACCTTGACAACACATCTCTTGGATTTTTTAGCTTAGCTTTCTTAAAGTTGTTTGTGTACTCATTTGTTTAATTCAAGTTCTTGTTGGTTTTTTTTAGAAACCTTATTCTTGTTTAAGTCTCTTATTTTGTATTCTTATATCTTTGATAACCATCTAATTAAGAAAATATATGTCTCTTTTAAGGATCTTCATTACAATTTTGACATTGTCTAAATTGAGACAACTTAAGTGATTTATTTGGCAATTTTACAAATGATAACTTTTAAAATCAATCTATAAGTTGTTAATTCTTTATGTTCCAAAGAAGTCCTACAAATTGATCCTTAAACTTATTTGCCCTTGATCTATACCATCATATTGTTAATAGTTGGTCCTTAGTTTAAATGGATGTTGTCAATAGAAAATATCAACAAGCTTTGACGTATTTACAAGATTCTTAGATGGCTCTTATGTGCATTCACTAATATCATATTTATGTTAATATATAAGATATTTTAATTTATTTTAGTGCCACCTTAAATCCAATACTTCTTCTATTTCAAATTCTTGGTTGTTATTTATTTTTATAAGAGATTGTGGTAAGTGCTTTCTTTTTAATATATTCATTGCAATATAAAGCTTAATAAGAGATATATAGAATATAATATGGATCTTTATTTGTTATGATAATTATAATTAATATATAAATAGATTAATTTATTTATGGATAATAATTAGGCTAAGCCTTTGATATTTCAACTTTTCACAAGATTAATTGGTCTTCATATTACAACATAGTAATCATATCTTTTTATTAAATTCAAATATAAGTTATTTTTTTCTATAAATGTTTGCATTAGCTTTTTGTTGTTTTTGAGTCTCTTTAAGTTGTATCTTCATTGTTGTGTAAAATTCTACCATTCTATTTTCTAAAATTTTTATTATTTAATTTTTAACTTTTAAAAAATTAAAAATATCAAATTATGAGTGATAATTATAATTGGCAAAAAATAGAATTTGTTGAAGAAAAGAATATATCATATTATTATATATTAGTTCTATTAATAATAAGACAGTTGTCTAATTGTTTTGATAATAGTTGATAATATATCATAAATATTAAGGACACGAATTTAAAAAAATACATAAATTAGTGAAATCTATGTCAAAAAAAAATGATAAAATAAAAATAAGAAAGTATATATATATTCAAAAAGTAACTGGAATAGCTATTGCCAAAGACTAAAAAATACAAGGATTCTTGAACTAGACTAAAAATAAGAAAAGAATTGACAAGAGTGAAGAAGACTTCACTCTTATCTCTATATATACTATCTACCTAAGAACTACATAGCGGCATTCTATAGAACCTCCAACACATATTCAATTTGCAAGACACATGTCAAACTTACAAGATAAGTTTCTTATATGTGTGCCATGTACTTAGCTTCTTCCACAAGCATCAACATGTGCGACATATGACTAATTTATTGACCAAATTTTTAACCTACCAATTACCTATAGATATGTATAAAGGTGAAATTATATCCATAAAGCTTTTAAGAAGCTTTTTTATAAGATATTTTAAAATTTATTTATTTCTACCTATCCATGTTATCTAGATAATTATTAGAATAAATCTTATATTTGTAATATTACTTCCTTTTCTAGAGACAAGTTCCAAAAGAAGCAATAATTACATGTTGAAGAAGTCCAAGATGCATCGAATTATATTTGCCATATACTATGTTCTTTCTTTCTTTTAAAGGTAGTTGATAGGTTCTTTCAGCCATTGATAATGTTCCATACCAAGGCGAAAAGAACACCTTAATATTTTATCATTGTTGAGGCCTTTATAACTTCTTTCAAAGAAAATATTTGAAATACCATCAAGAATAGTTTTTACGTCTAAAAGTATTACCAAACATTAAGAGTCTTTTCCAAGGTCGTCATACCAAACATATTATATCTTGCCATTAATCTAATAAAGAACATGTTGTTCTTGAGGATCTTCATTTCTATTCTATCGTCTTGAAGGTTGTAATAGTCATAATGTCTCATTCAATAAGTTAGCAAAAAATAATTCTTGAGTTGAATTTGCTAGTTGTTGATTTTTCATCTTTTTGGTGCTAAAAAATTCAAAGAAATAATAAACAATGATAGAAGATAAAATGAAATCTCTATTAAATCTACTTTCTTTTATAACAAAGATTTTCTTGACTCTTCATTTTGATTTTGATTGATGTTGTCAATAAACATATTGACTTTTGTTGATGTATTTGCTAGATTCTTAGATGGCTTCCACGTGCATTTATCAATATTCTTGTACAAGATACTCCAATTGATTTTGATATTGCCTTGAATCTAAGACCACTTCTATCTCAAATTCTTCATTGTTTTCCACTTCTATAGGAGGCGGTGGTATTTGTCTTCTTCTTTATATATTCATTGTCTTGTATGACTCAAATAATTATACGTAGAATACAAGATGGATCTTCATATATTTTAGTAGGTGTAATTAATAAGCAATTGGATTGATCTATTTACAAATTCAGAATGATCCAAGCCTACAATAATCCAGCTTGTTACAAGGATAAACAGTCTTGATATTAAAATAAAGTAATCATATCTAATTGCCCACATAAAATTGAGGTTGTTTTTTGCGATAGATATTTGCATTGATTTTTTGTCATATTTAAACTTCTTTTAATTGTGCCTTTATTGTTGTATATAACTCTGACAATCAATTTGCCAAATCTTTTGTTATAAGATTATCAGCTTTTGAAAAATCAAAAATATCAAATTATAGATGATAACTATAATTGATAAAGAATAAAGTTTGTTGAATAGAAGAGTGTACCAAATTATTATAAGCAAACTTTATCAATGTATGAGAGTAAATTTTTACCTGTCAATCCAAGTTACAAGATGGCTTCACTTAAGAATTACTTGTAATTAGTGGTATGAACTGAAGAGAGCAGATAGCAAGTACAACAAGAATAACAACCAAAAAACAAGGGAAATAAAAGATATCAAGCAAGTACACAATTCAAAACTACTTTATAATCTATTCACAATGTTTTCATCTAGTAAAAAATAAAAATAAAAATAAAAATAAAATTTTTAAATAGATAAATTTTTTATCTTTTCAAAGATTTTTTTTTTTTTTTTTATATCTTTCCAAATATATATTTCCAAACATCCAAACATCCTCCTACCTACATCCAAGGTGCCACAATCCATATGGGACTTGTGCACCTTCCTTCCTACAAGGACCATACTAGCTGCTAGTCTTCCTATTTTCTGCTAATAAAACTCATTTTTTTATAATTTTGAATTCACCATAGTGTTTAAAAACATTAAATTAGCCTAGATACCTTGTATGGCCTTCAGATCTTATTCCATTTCTTTATAATGGCTTCCAAAGTGGTAAAATTTATTTTTACCAAAGTCTTCAAAATTATTCTAAAAATTCCTAAATAAATTTTAAATAAATTCTAAAAATTCCTATAATACTTTTAAAGTGATAGTTTTAATTTCAAATTATTTTATTCTACCTATATTATTTTTTATAATAATAAAATCAATTTAAATCAACTAAAAATCTTATTTTTTATATAAATAATTAAAAAGACATGATGTTTATTTTTTTATCAGGTATAGAGTTTAAAATCACCTCTCTAGCCGCACCTTGCAATCTCCAAAAGTTCTCATACAACTCCTCCAATCCTCAAAAGAGTGGCAGTAGATACAATTTGTACATCCTAACTTCAAGCGCCTACTTTTTCCTCATAAAAACTTCAAATCTCTCAATTTTTATACCAAAATTGTAGCCCAAAAAACAAGCTTTATAACCCTAGTCTTTGTTTTTCAAATGGCCTCTTTGTGGTTGCTGAAACCCTTGTTTTTGTTGCGGGCAGCCTCCTCAAAGCCTATTGAACATGACCATTGACTAATAGGAATGAAGAACTTCAATCCTTGTCTTCATTCATCTTCACTTTATCTTAATTCATCCTCACTTTGTCTTCATCCTTCGAAATACGCCTCTTAGTAGTTTAATTCTTCTTCTTTGGACCCTAATTGCCTCTCAAGGCTTTATACTAAATATTTAGACTCTATATAATTTAAAAGCCATAATCAAATTAAGTAAAAATCTAAAATAAATTTTCTTACACCAACTCCTTTTAATTTATTTTTCTAATCATTCTAATACACATCTAAATCTATAAACATATTATGCATTTTGAGTGGATTTTACATATTGTAAGCAATTACAGTACGACATCCACCCCCTCTAAACTTGCACATCCTCTGGTATGTGCCACGTATTACCTCTATTCATCTTCTTGAAAGAAGTCTGAATCACCCATAGGTTCTTCTACTTCATGTCTTTCCTCCAAGTGTTGAGGTGAAATTTCTTCAAGGTCTTCTATCGTAAATTTTCCATCTCTTCTGTTGAAAGTCTTGACCCTCTTTCCGGCTACTGGGATTCTAATGATAGCTCCATCTTGCTCGCGTAAAGAATATGTGGCATTATCATGGACCGTGACTACCACATATGGACCAAACCATTTTTTTGCAAATTTTTTTTTAATACTATGTTGATGTTCTAAACTACTATCATAACCTAGAACCCAATCTCCAACTTTTATAGGCTTAGGCCTTAATCTATGAGTCTTATCAAATCTTTTTTTATTTTTCAACCTTGCCTCTTTTAACCTTTTAGATGCAATGTATAGGTCCTTAGGTAATCTTTCCAACTGTTCTATGCGGAATTCTAATAATTTTTTTCTATCAATGCCATCTTTCCAAGATAGAAACATCCATGTAGGATATATTTCTTCAGCGAGTATCATAGGCTTTTGCCCTAACATCAACTCTATAGACATATAACTAGTAACAGTACTGTGAGTAGTCCTATCATTCCATAAAACAAATGGAAGTAGCTTAGGCCATTGAATTGGCTTACCTTTACATGCCTTGACCAATGCATAAATGATAGGAGGATGACCCCTCTCACTCTTTCCATTGGCTTCAGGATTATAAGAAGTAGTCAACTTTAGCTGAACTCGATACATGCTAAAGAATTTTCTTGTTTCAATAGCATCCAATTCTCCTCTATCAGCTCTCATCTTTCCAATGCTTCCAGATCTGCTAAAAATATCTTCGAATATAAACCTACATATTGCTTTTGTAGTCTTGGTTCTCAATGCTCTTCCTTCAATATAATTTGATAGTTCTTCTTTTGCCAGAATCAAATATTTTATGCCCCAAAGTCCTGATGGCATAGCTACCAAATCAATCACCCATTGAAAATGTATAGCAAGTGAATAAGTAGGATATAGCCCATCTCTATGTCTGACCTTAGATTGTAGCTGACACTTTATGTATGAACTCACTAAATCTTCAACATCCTTGTATAAGCCCTTCCACCAATATCTCTGTTTGATCTTGGTATAAGTGGCCCAAACTCCTCTATGTCCTACCCAGAGTATATCATGAAATTCTTTTAAAACTTTATTCTTAGTCTCAAGATCTCCCACCACCCTCAATGGAATTTTATCACCTTTTTTAGGCCTCTTCCATAAAAATCCATCTTTAAGTAAATAAGTATAGGATTGGTGCTTGATATCCTTGAAAGTCTTATCCATCCAGCCTTCTTGCCTCCTCATTATACTTAAATAAATTCCAATATCCCTCAACCTGTCTTCATGTACATCTTCATGGAAGATTTGAACCTCATCTCCAAAATCCATTCAATTAGTAGCAAATGAATACCCGTAGTTCCTCTCATCTTGATATTCACCATCTTCATATGCCATCATCTCCTTTTCAAAGGTATATCTAGCTCTAGTCAACATATCTGCCACCAAGTTCTTTTTACTAGTAATGTGTATCAAAACAAGATTCAATATTTTTATATAGGCTATCCATCTCAACATAGCAATGTCTAGAGTAGTGCAGTTGATTACCATCCCAAGTAAAGACAAAAAATCTATCTCCAAAACCACTCTAGCTTTGATCAAATAATTCCTCTCACTCTTTAGAGTAGTTAGTGCTCCCCAAAGTTCTCTTTTAACTTGTGGATAAGCCCTTTGTCTTTCTATAAAAATCTTGGCTCCAAATCTTATAGCAAACCTCCTTCCTTCTCCATCACCTTATCCAATAGCCCATCCAATTGCTATTGGACTTGTATCCATTGTTACAACCACTAGTCTCTCTCACTGATAATCTACTTGTCTAAAGACAGGCGGTGAATTCAAAATCTTCTTCAAATTTTTCATAGCTACTTCTTGTTCATCTTTTCAGATAAACTTCTTATCCTTCCTTAATAATTTGTATAATGGCTTTGAGATATGTGCGAAGTGAGGCACCCAAATATGATAGAATACACATGCATCCATAAATCTTCTAAATTTTGTAATACTTCCACATGCCTTCATTCTAGATATAGCATCAACCTTTTCTAGATTTGATTTTCTATCATATCTGCCACACATGTGTCCCACCACCAGAATTTCACCAACTCCAAAGCTTGATTTTTCTATAGATAATGTCAAATTAATTGACTCAAGCTTCTCCTATATCCAAGCCACATCTTCAATGTGTTGCTTGACAAACTGTCTGCAATCTTTAGCATCCAAAGTTTCATCCTTATCTTCTTCCTTGCAACCCTTCATAGGTATATCATCCAAAAATGGGATGGTCTTTTCAGGTATAAATTCCTTCAAAATTTGATTCATAGCATTTTGTATATGAGCCACTGAGTTGGTTGCACCTTGAGATAAGATACGCATCCTCATTAAATCCAAAAGAGTCTTCATAGTGGTCAAATCTCTATTTTTTTCAGCCAAGTGAAACTAATCATATCCAGAATATAAATCTCTAATAGAATAGATAGCATGACTGGCAAATTGTTTAGCTACTTTATCTACTACAAGACTTGACTCCATATTTTGAATAGTCACCTTGTTTGCTGATTGTATATCTTGAATGAATCTTAATGCCCCTGATTTCTTAGGCACAGTGAACCATCTATTTGAATAGGGAGCAATTGAAGGTTCAAGGATACCCATCTCCACCTTTTCTTTTAATAATTCCATCAACTTAAGAAACAAACCTCTAGGTATAGATATAGGCTTTAAATTCCATGGAACATGTGATACAGTGAAAATTACCATAGGTGCTACAACACTAGGATTCATATATCCAATTTCATCAGAAGTTAAGGCAAATGCCTTACCATGTCTAATAAGCACTTCTTGAAACATCAATCTTTCTGGTATTGTCAAGAAATCACTCCCTTTAATCTTCAGTTTAGCCAATGATTCTTGAGTAAATTGATGTCCAATGATATATTTTTCTCTCAATTCTAGTTCCTTGACTGCTTGCTTTATGTATTCTATAATATCACGTGGTAATTGAATGGCCACTAGTTTCAACTTTTTGGCCACAATCTTATATTTGGTTTGCACAATAGCCTCAGGTTTTAATCCATAGCTTGTAGCAAATCCAATACATGTTACCATCTTCTTCAATCCCTCATAAGCCTCCTTTGATTGTATCTCCACAATAACATCTTCATCCATCCTTGTAACTAAGTTTTCTATAACTTACATCAATCCATCTTCCAACCCAGCTTCTTCTAGTATTCCAACTATAGCTTCATCATTTGAAATTAATCCCACTATTTTTAAGTTTTTCTCTTGCTTCTTTATTTTTCTCCTATTTACAGGATTTAAATCTTCAATCCATTGAAAGCTCACAAATCCATCATCACTCAAATCCAAAATACCAAAACTCAAATTATCTACATTGGAGTTTGTAGATAACATAGTTTGCACCCATGTTTCGCCATGCTACAAAGGTGTCCT
Organism: Physcomitrellopsis africana; assembly: GCA_036785485.1. Taxonomy (NCBI): domain Eukaryota; kingdom Viridiplantae; phylum Streptophyta; class Bryopsida; order Funariales; family Funariaceae; genus Physcomitrellopsis; species Physcomitrellopsis africana. The sequence goes on from JAWRVF010000864.1 coordinate 131,209, forward strand.
TTAGAAATCCAAGAATCTGTTTCTTGGCTCTAAAGATATTTCTCTCAACTGCTCTCTGTATCTTTCATAAATAGGCTTCATAGTAAGAAATTGTACAATCTTTTTTCTATCACAACTACAAATCCTAGTATAATATGAATCATCATCTAAGACTTTAGTCTCCATCTTAATAGTTGTGATATAAGGTTGACCAAGTATTATTGGATATGTAGCAGAGTTTTGTATAAAGAAATTTTGCTCCACCTCCACATCTCTAATCTTAGCCTTCACAGCTAGACAAGCTTCATACACATTGCCTTGCTCATTATTTACAACTCTAATCACCCAGTCATGGTTGATATCAATTGGCCACTTATTTTTCTTATACACCCGCTTGGACATGATGTTAAATTCTAATCCATGATCAACCAAGGCTAAAATTGAATCTTTAGAATCTCTCAACCTCACTTGTATTTCTATAATAGCCCTAGCCTAATATGAAACTGAGTAGCTATCACTTTCCATCTCATCACCATCTCTTTTTGAAGAACAGATAACTTGTGCTTCCTGTGTAATCTTCCTTTTTTTACTAGATTCTACTGGTATACACTTTGTTTGATATCCTTTCATATCCTTGGTATGATTGATTTGAGCCGTGCCCTCCATATCAACCATGTTTTTAAATCCTAACGATGCAGATTGTGCAAATATCTGCCCTATTTCTTCTTCCTCATCCTTAGTCACATGAGTATCTAATGCTTCCACCATAATAGCTTCAGCTCTCATTTGCCTCTTTCTCTTTATTACATCAATAATTAGCTCGTGAAAATCCCTCTTTGCAATACCAAGAGCCTCTCTTAGAGTGAATTCAATTTTGGCATCCAAAATCTTCTCCTCTAAGATATTCTTCATATCTGTTGATGTTTCAATATTAGATTGAAGTTTATAGACATGACCTTTACCTTTGGACTTGCCTACACCATCCTTCTCCTTCTCTTTGTCCTTCTCCCACTATTCTTTTGGCAATGGTGCATCGCCAAGATGGACAGAAGAAGGTATCTTCTCCGGTTTCTGCCCCTGAGAAGCTTCCTTGTTCCTTGGAGACCTCCTTTTGCTTAGAGGTTCAACAACATCTTCTTCATGAGCAGCTTTGCCTCTCTTCTCTTCAACCATAGCATCATTCAAATCATCACTCTGTTGATTCTCATTTAAAAATACTTTGATATTAATAATATCAATTAGATCATTCCAACCTGTCATCTTCCTGATAGCTTCAACTCCCTTGATCATGGCCTCCATAGCTGGTAGAGAAATAGTCTTAATTGCACTTTGTTCAACTGTAATAGAATAAGATTGTCCTCCCTTTTCGCACATGGTACCACCTTTTCTTGTTTGCTAATCTACTAACTTTTTCATACCTCCTTTTAAAAAGTTGGTCCTCAAAGGCTCATTAGAACCTACTAGTCTTATACTCTCTTCTTTGAAATGCACAATATTTTCTCTGATTGTAGCTCTATAGCTTTCGCATTTGCCACGCTTGTGGTCTGGATTGTCACACCACATGCATCTTTCTACAAATTCTTTTGAACCTTCAATTATCTTCGATGAGCTGGCCTTCTGAGATTTCTTAAGTTCACTCATTTTTATCCTAAGATCCCGTATACCCTTAACCAGTTCTTCAATGGCATCATCTTGAGCAGCCTTGTTTGTCTTCTACACTGGTACTAAATTTGGGATTGCAGATATTAGCTCCAACAGTGATAATGACACCCGAGTCTTAATCTTTGGTTGCTTGGCCACAAGCCCTACTGTCTCTTTCACCAACCTCCAGTTATTTGTAAATCCACTCTCAGATGTCTTGTCTATAAGATGAAAAAGCAACTTGCCCTCCAAATCTTTATCAGTTGCTTGTAAAAATAACTTAGTCTTCCTAGTGTCTAATAGTTGCCTCTTTTGTCATAGTAATTGGCTAAACTTCTTTTCAAGTTCTCTGATCAATTCATTTGGAGCCATCTGATTCCCTGGCATTTGTTCAATCCACTCCAAAAATGATCTTTTGATCATCTTCTCTGAATCTTCTTCAAAAAATTCATCCTTCAAAAGTTCCTAAAATCTATTTCACAATGTAATTTCTTCATGCAACTCTTGCACCCTCTCCTTGATCTCAGGTATCAATGCTAAATCAAAGGTGGTAATCATTGTCACCTCTAAAATTTGATGTACTTCCATTTCACATATATAAACCCTCAAGAACTTGGTAATGTTTCTCCCTTCAAACCTTCCAATCTTATCTACCATTACTTTTAAGGCATTAGTAGTGCTCCTATCATCCCCTTGAATTTGTTGCCTCTCATCCATAAATTGAGCAAATGTCTTAAATAAATCTTAGGCACCTACTCCCCCTGATAATCCAAACTCAAGATTTTGATCCCCCATTCTGGCTTGTTGAGTAATTAATGCCTCAAGGCTCTATCAGTGAAAGCACCAATAATGTCGTGATAGAGAGAATTTGCCTCAAGAAAGTGCTACGCTTCTGGCTGCAACTAAATACTCAATGAAGATCCAAAATAATAAAATCCTCAAAATTTTATAAAAGTTTTTTTTTAGGGCTATTACAGCCAATGCATAAGTCTTATTTCACAAAAACACTCAAATTATATCAAAATACTCTATACCCTCATTCATCCGTAGGAGGGGAATTTTTTCCAAACTCCATTAACCTATAACTCTTAATCTAACTATTCAAATCCACTAAAATTTCACATAACATACTGATGTGCTTTTAATAACAAGCACAACAAGTTTCAACTATTGATTGTTTATCGATCTTTAGATATCGTAAAAATCCTAACAATAATTTCAAACCCTTGTTTACAAACACTTGTGTACTAAATTCTTCATATCTCAAAAATCCAATGTCCAAATGCTATGAAACTTTGATATATAGCTTTTTAGTACAAAGATTTATCTTCTTGGAAATTTTTAGACAAGAATTCGTCTAAAAACTCAAGATATGGTAAAACCCATCACTATAAATAAAACGACCTACTTACTACCTTGGAATTCGAACTGCTGTCTTTGACTCCCAATATTTCCTTATTTAGAACTCTTATTGTAGAAATTCTTCCAAATCAAATGTAGAGTTTAAAATCACCTCTCTATCTGCTTCTTGCAATCTCCAAAAGCTCTCAAACAACTCCTCCAATCCTCAAAAGAGTGGTAGTAGGTACAATTTATACATCCTAACTTTGAGTGCCTACTTCTTCTTCATAAAAACTCCAAATCTCTCAATTTTCACACCAAAATTGTAGTCCAAAAAACAAGCTTTCTAACCATAGTCTTTGATTTTCAAATGACTTCATTGAAGTCACCAAAATCCTTGTTCTTGTTGCAGGTAGCCTCCTCAAAGCCTATTAGGCTTAACCATTGACCAATAGGAATGAAGAACTTCACCCCTTGTCTTCATTCATCCTCATTTTATCTTCATCCTTCCAAATAGGCCTCTTAGTAGTTTAATTCTTCTTCTTTGGATCCCAATTGCGTCTCAAAGCTTTATACTAAATATTTAGTTCCTATATAATTTAAAAGCCATAACTAAACTAAATAAAAATCTAAAATAAAATTTCTTACACCAACTCTTTTTAATTTATTTTACTAATCATTCTAACACACATCTAAACCTATAAACATATTATGTATTTTAAGTGGATTTTACTACTGTAAGTAATTACAATACGACAGCGTTGCCGTGAAGTAAATACATCCATATATAAAAATCTAACTTAACTATCTTTTCTTTAAAATTTTATTAAGTTCTGTCTTTCTTCTTACCAATCTAAGTTTTTATATAGTTTGAGAAAAATTTCTCACTTTCTTTCTTTTTCTTTGGCTAAAATTTTACATTATCTTTAATCTTAACTTTAATTTTGATTTAGCCTTAAAAACTTCTTTTATTTCTTTTTATTTTTTTTCCAATCTTAGATTTTATTAGATTCAAGGTTATATTTGTAGATATAAGGAGTTTTGACTTTGAAGTTGAATTTAGAATTTTACCAAAGATAAATAGAGGTTTGGATATCAATAGTTGGCTACCATTAATAGTGCTGACTTGGAGGATTAGATTTGGGGTTTTTATAACTTTAAACTATTAATTGTTGACTTGGACTTTGAAGACCTTGGCTGTAACTTCTTTGACGAGCTCAAATAAAAAGAAGAGGAGACTTTTTGGCAAATCCAGGGAAGTATTCTGAGAGAGCTTCTTCTTGGCATGAGTTTAGGTGGTAGAAACGCATGGTTTGGAGCATAGATGAGAGAGATATGCTTGTTTGAACTTAGGCTACTAATATGACATCTACTATCACTTTTCTGGATATATTAGAAGTTTTAAGATACTAGCAAGAAATCGAAAAGTTGGATTAGAAACTAGACTTCAAGCTATATATTTTATATCCAAGAATTGATAGAAATGATTCTAGAATGAGTGAGATATGGCTAGTTAAAACTAGCAAACTAAACTAGGATTTTGAAGAAGTTAGATAAATAGAAGGGTTTGCTTTAAGCTAGAACTTGAGTTTCAAGATGAATTTGAAGCTTATTTTTTTTGTACATATCATGTATATTATAAAGAGTCTATGTCTAAAATCTCATATCAATTGAGACCTTGATTAGGGAGTAATGGCAAATTTTGTTCTCGGGTATCTAGGGTTTTGACTTTTAAAAGTACCTGATAAGGATTTGGTGATATCTAACAATTGGCAATGAATTCATAGCTCAAAATTTATGTGACAAAGATTCAAAGTATAAATTATGTTTTTCCAAGCTTTGAGCTTATTTGAACAAGTGGATCTCAAATTATGAATTTTCAAGTTTCTGATTGGAATTTGACTTTCAAAAGTGCCTATCAAGCATTTGGTAATATCTAACGATTGGCAATGAATTCATGGCTTAAAACTTATGTGACAATGGTCAAAGGTATGAGTTATGTTTTCCTTAATTTTGAGCTTATTTGAATAGCTAGATCTCAAATTATAAATTTTCAAGTTTCTAATTGGGATTTGACTTTCAAAAGTATTTGCCAAGGATTTGGTGATATCTAACGATCAGCAATGAATTCACTGCTCAAAAATTATGTTACAAAGATCAAAGGTATGAATTATGTTTTCCCAAATTTTGAACTTATTTGAATGGCTGGATCTCAAATTGCAAATTTTCAAGTTTCTGATTTGGTTTTTACTTATAAAATTACTTGCTAATATTTTGATGATATTTGGTGATCGGTAATGAATTCACGGTTGAGAATTTTTGTGAAGATGACTAAAGAAATAAACTCTATGCTTCTAAAGTTTGAACTTATTTAAATGGCTGGATTTTGATTTATAAATTCTCAAGCTTTTGGTTTGTTGATTTATTATACACATGGATTGTGACTATAAAAGAGAAATTTAAGAAAGTTTGTGCATATTGGATCCAACTTGATTGTAAAGAGGGACCTTGCGTCTACCTAAAGCGGACTTTTGCCACAACACCGTAATCTTTTATTTGAAAAAAAACTAGATACCTAGCTATTGTCAAGGGCACAAACTAAAACTAATGCATAAGTTAGTAAAAACTATGTCAAAGGAAAATTACAAGATAGAAGTAAAGAAGTTTGTATATTCAAGAAGAAATTGGAATGGCTATTGTTAAAGATTAAAAAATATATGAAACTCTTGAATTAGACTAGAAGTAAGAAAGAAATTGACAAGAGTGAAGAAAACTTCACTCTTGTCTCTATATATACTATTTATCTAAAAACTATGTGGTGGTGTTCTATAGGACCTCCAGTACGTGTCGAATTCGTAAGGCACATATCAAACTTATAAGATAAGTTTCTTACATATGCGCCATATATTTAGTTTATTTCATAAGCTACCAATATGTGCAACACGTGGCTAGCTTATTCCACAAGCTACTAATATGTGCAATACGTGGCTAGCTTGTTGGCCAAATTTTTAACTTACTAATCACCTATAAATATGTATAAAAGTGATTCTATATTAATAAAGCTTCTAGAAAGCTTCTTTATAAAATATTATCAAATTAATTTATTTTATCAATTTTTATCAATCTATATTAACTAGATAAATATTGGAATAAATCTTATGTCTGTGACATTACCTCCCCTTTTAGAAATGAGTTCCACAAGGAGCGGTGATTACATGTTGAAGAAGTCCAAGACATGTCAAATTATGCTTGCCACATACTCTGATCTTTATTCCCTTCGAAGGTAGTTGATAGGTCCTTTTAGCTATTGATAGTGTCTCATACTAGGATGCGAGGACCACCTTGTTATTTGATCATTGTTGAGGCTTTCATAACTTCCTTCAAAAAAACATTTGGAACACTATCAGGAGTAGTTCCTATTTCTAAAAGTATCACCAAACATTGAGAGTTTCTTCCAAGGTCATGATATCAAACACATTATATTTTGCCATCAATTTGAGGAAGAATATGTTGTTCTTGAGGGTCTTCATCTCTATTCCATCATCATAAAAGTTGTGATAGTTGTAATATCTTGTTTGGTAAGTCAGCAAACGATGGTTCTTGAGTTGATCTTCTTTCTCTTTAGTACAAATAAATTCAAAGAAATAACAAACAATAATATAAGATAGAGTGAAACTTCTATAGAACCTATTTTGCTTTATAGCAAAGATTTTTTAAAATCTTTATCTTGATTTTGATGGATGTTGTTGATGAAACGTATTGAATTTTGTTGATGCATTTGCTAGATTCTTGGATGGCTCCTGTGTGCGTTCACTAATATCATACCTGCGCCAATGTGCAAGATATTCTAGTAGATTTTGGCGTTGTCTTGAATCTAAAATCTCTTCTATCTCGAATTTTTCATTATTGTCCACTTTTATAAGAGGCGGTGGTATTTATCTTCTTTCTTGTATATCCGCTATCTTGTATGGCTCGAGTAGTGATACATGAAATACAAGATGGATCTTCATAGATTTTGATAGGCATAATCAATAAGCAACTGGATTGATTTATCTACAAATCAAAAAAGGTCAAAGCCTACAATAATCTAGCTTGTCGCAAGGATAAATAGTCTTGATATTACAATGTAATAACCATACCTTATTGTCTACGTGGAATCAAGGTTGTTCCTTGCAATAGATATTTATATTGATTTTTTGTCGTTCTTGAGCTTTCTTCAATTGTGCCTTCATTGTTGCATGTAGCTTTGACAACCGATTCGCCAAATCTTCTGGTGCAGGATTATCAACTTTTGAAAAATCAAAAGTATCAAGTCATGGATGATAACCATAATTTATAAAGAATAGAATTTATTGAGTAGACAAATGTATCAAATTATTATAAGCAAACTCTGCCAATGGCAAAAAAGATATCCAATCATCTTGATGATAATTGATGGTACATCTCAAATATTGCTCCAAAACTTGATTTATTCAGTTTGTTTGTCCATTAGTTTGAAGGTAGAAAGTTGAAGATAGTTTTACATCCATCTTCAATATTTTCAAAAGGATCCTCTAAAATCTTAATACAAATTGTATTCCTCTATTTAATATAATATCCTTTGAAAATCCATGATAGCAATAGATATTATCAAAGAAGAATTTAGCTATTTCTTCACCTATAACAGATTTTGTAAATAGTACAAAATATGCCATTTTGATAAAATAATCTACAATCACAAATATAGAGTCATATGAACTTGACTTTGGAAGATCCGTGATAAAATCCATAGAAACAAAAGACCAAGGTTGTTTTGGTACAAGTAATGGTTGGAAAAGTTTGTAAGGTTGGTGACAAGTTTTTGATCTTAAACAAATATCTCATGACTATACAAATTCTTTAATAGCCTTCCATATCTAAAGCTACCAAAAATCTCTTGATATTATCTCTAAAATCTTATTATATCCAAAATGTCCTGTCGTAGGGAGGTTGTAATGAGTTTCTAGAACACGTAGTCGTGTTGTGCCTTTTGGAATATATAAGCAACCTTCAAAATAGAATAGATCATTTTTGAACTCAAACTTGAAAATATCATGAGATTTAGATGAGTTATTCTTAATCTTATGGATAAGAGGGTCTAAAGATATACTTGATTGGATTTGCTTGACAAAAATTAAATCAACAATCAATGTTGATTTTATTGCTTGAAGATAAAATTGCTCTGGCTTCAAGAAGATCATTCTTTGTTGATCAAAAGCCGAATCTCCTTCTTTTGGTATAAGATAAGAATGCCTAAAAAGGACATTGGATAGACCTTATTATTTTTCTAGCCGATAGGTCATAATAAATTCAAATCTTGACAAAGGCATGCTCTAACAAGCCTGACAATGATTCAACACACATGTTGATATGAAATACTTGAGGTTCTTGTGATCCGTATACACAGTGTAGTGTTGTGATTTGGCTACTATGTGAAAAAATTGTACATGTATATTTAATGTACAATTTACTATATAGCTAAATGAGAGCCATTTCAGTAGACTTTTATTGGTTATAAGATAGAATTGGATTGCTAGTTTAAAAAGGATCTATTAAAAAGATTATTATTAAGATTTATACAACCTTATTTTATTTTTAGTAGTGACTTTTGAAGTTAATTTTATATTGATAGTAACTTTTGTATATCTTAAGTCACCTTTGTTAGACATTGGTGATCCTTAAAATCTTAGTTTATTTCTTTTATTTGATGCTTAAAGCACAAAGTATATAAATCTTATAAGAAGAAGGATTAGAAAAGGGTCTTTAGTGTAAAAAGGATAGTTTGGCCATCCATGTGGATGAATAGAGGTGAATGATAGAAATCTCTACTTTAATTGGCCAAAAATCATGCCCAATGGGCTTCAAGGAGGCTGCTCGAGGGTTTATTAGGAATTAGGATTTGTTTTTTGAAAGGAGTCAAATATCAGAGGCTAAGATCATAAGGTTTAGGTTTTTAGATCTGGTTTAGGTGTAAATTTTGTATATTTGGACTTTTTATGAAGAAGTTATAGGCGCTCAAAGCTAAGGTGTTGATTTCGGACCTACTGTCACTCTTTTGGATATAACTTGCACATACACAAAGAAATCAAGAATCGGCGACTAGGATTGCAGAGAGCAAGTTCACGGCTACACTTTTCATGTACAGCTTGATAAAATCTAAGATAGGGTGAACGAGATATTGGGAGTTGAAGTTAGTGCTTACAAACTAAAGGGCAGTAAGAGACCCACTTACATAGTAGTTACATTTTGAGCTATATCTTAGGCAATTTGAAAGATTTTTGGCTCCAAAATTTTAGGACTATATATGTTTATGTTACAAGACTATGTGCAAAAATTTTGTGGCATTAGAATTTTGGGTTTATGAGATATAAGAAAAATAGTGCTCAGGTGTCTCTGAGCTAGGGTTTTAAGCACCTGCTATGGATTTTGAGATATTAGACAATCGAAAATGAATTTACGGTTGATTTTTTTTTATAAAGAAAGTTTAAAAGATTATCTACATTCTAAGTTAATTTTTCTAGAAATTGAATGGTTGCATCAAGAGTTATTGGACTCTTAAGTTCAATAAGAAATAAGTCCTTGTGGATGAATAAAATTTTTAAGGGTTTTTGTAGAAATTTGAACCTTTTTTTGTATAAACTTCCTTCAATACAAGAGGGTTTATATATATAACTTCTCTTTTGTGAGATTGTTATATTATTTTTCGTTCTTATTAAGAACAAATTACCTGTTGGGTTTTTCCATCAAGTTTCAAATAAACTCTCCACAGCCAGGTACCCAGTGTATTCCAAGATAGAAAGCCATGTCATACGACAACGATGACTGGACTTCAAGCACCTTTTAGATAGTGACGCCATTCTTGAAAAGAATCCACAATCACAAAAAGCTCTTTATTATGGATTTCATAATTGATCTCTATGGCTGAAAATTTCTTAGAATGGAAAATTACTAGGTGGAATTTGTCATCTTCTTCTATTTGTGACAATATTGCCCTTAAAGCAAAGTTTAAGGCATCTGTTTCCATAAAGCTTCTGCTTCTTTACTCCACTGGAGTTTGTCCTTACAAGTTAAGCATGTAAATGGAGCTGCAACTTGAGAAAAGTTCTTGATGAAGATTTAATAGTAATTGGCAAATTCCAAAAAATATTATACATCTTTTATTATTTTTGGAATCTTCCAATCTATGACTATTTTGACTTTTTTAAGATCTATTTTGAGACCATCATTCAAAATGATGTATTCTAAGAAGTCAACTTGAACAGTGTGAAATACATACTTTTTCATCTTGGCATATAATCCTATATCTCTAAGTTTTTGTAACACACGAAAAACATGAAATTCATATTCTTTTGTGTTTTTAGAGTAGATTAAAATGTTGTTTAAATAGCAGACAATGAAGCCATCAAGAAACTCACAAAAAATATCATTTATAAGATATTGAAAAGCTGCTAGTGCATTTATAAGTCTAAAAGGCATGACATTATATTCAAAATGTTCATACCTTGTTCAAAATGTAATCTTCCATTCATCACCTTCTTTAATGCGCACTAGGTTGTATGCTCCTCTTAGATCTATTTTTGTATAGACCTTGGCTTCATTCAATTGATCAAGAAGTTTAGATATGAAAGATAGAGGGTACCTATTCTTGATGGTAATCTTGTTGAGCCCTTGACAATCTACACACATCCATAATGACCCATCTTTCTTTTTTATAAACAAGATAGGAGCTTCTGTTGGGGATTTTGAATGGTATATGAAATTCATAGCCAAGTTCTCATCAATGTATTTCTTGAATTCAGTCAATTCATTCTGGGATAGATTGTAGATTGGTCCAAATGAAGGCTGAGTTCTCTCTTTGAGATCAATTGAACAATCATATGAATGATCCTCCAGAAGAATGTTTATATTTTTTTTCTTCTCAAAAACGTCTTGATATTCTTGATATTGGCTTGGAATGTCACTTGAAGTTCTTTCACCATCAAAAATGGGTATAGCATAAATAACAAAAGATGATCTTTCTTTTGCTTCATTCATAAATGCTTTTGCACCTATAAGTATGGATTTTATTATATTAGGCTCATAATTTGTTACTTGGATTTAACTGTTATAGTCAGAATCACGTTCCTAAAAGCACTTTCTTTTATACGATGAATATAATGCAGGACTTCTTTATATTGTCAAGAGATATATTATCATCCCTAGTTATCCTAGAGATTTTATCTTACACAAGATAAATACTCACATTCTGCAATATAATATGGAATTTATACAAAATTCTAATTTTATAATATTTGATTTTTAAAATAATATAAGAAATCTTAGAAATATTGAAATTTGATGAGTAATTAGTGGATTATGCTTTATAACCATTTGGAAACAAACAACCATTTGAAAACAATGGAATAATAAAAATCTAAAGACAAATAAACATTTTAGAAGAAAAAGAGTAAATAAAATAATTTGGTCTAGGCTGATTGACTACAAATAAACATATTCATAAAAGATAGTAGTCCAAAATCAAGAGACCTCATGAATATATTCTTTTTATATATCCAAAAAAATAATAATATAAAAATATTATTTAACTTATTTAAATACATATTTATTTAAAGAACAAATTTAGATCACCAACCTAAAGTTACTACTTGTCACAGTGTCGTAATACGTGAAGTCTTGCTTGAGAATGCTCCGGGCACCTGGCTGTGGAAGATAAAAAGAAAATACGCCACAACAAAATCCTAACAATTCTAATAGAATCTTAATTAACTTCTATTAAACCTTAACAATATTTTTCAGCTTGATTCAATCTTAAAGAAATTATAAAAGAAGAATAAATGAGTCATTCAATAATCATAATAGAAAATAATATATAAAATACTAAATTTAAAAAATACTAAAAATAGAATCTTAAAACCCTAAATCATATCTTATTCAAACCCTAGTCAAATCCCTAAGTCAAACCTTGTTCAAACCTAGTCAAACCCTAAGTCAAACCCTGGTCAAACCTTAGTCAAACCCTAATCAAACCCTAAGTAACAAATCCTAGTCAAACCCTAATCAAACCCTAAGTCAAACCCTAATCAAACCCTAACCCTAATGAAACCCTAACTCAAATCTTGGTCAAATCTTAGTCAAACCCTAATCAAATCCTAAGTCAAACCCTATCAAACCCTAATCAAATGTCAAAAACCCTGGTCAAACCTCCCCTAATCAAACCCTAATTCAAATCTTGGTCAATTAAACCCTAATCAAACCCTAAGTCAAACCCTAGTCAAACTAACTAATCAAACCCTAAGTCAAACCCTAAGTCAAACCCTAGTCAAACCCTAATCAAACCCTAAGTCAAACCCTAAGCAATTTCTATATGAACCACAATAACTATCAAACTAACCGTTGATCTTGATTGAAATATTTCATACACCTTAACAATTAAGTTAACAACACACACACCAAGTTTGAAGAAGATCCAACCTACCAAGAAGAAGAAAAACTTACAAATTTGCTCGGGTATCAGCCGGCCTCCTTCTCCAATCTTCACGCTAATATTCCAGTGCCTAAACCTCCTATTTGCACCGTTCAACTGCTTCCAAATTTCACAAGCATGTAGGAAATTAAGTCTTCTACACACACACATAAATTTCACCCCAATCCAACCGATAGATTGACCAAAATCTGCGAAACCCTAACTGACCTTTAAAACCCAATTCCAGAGACCCCAACTCACATAAATTTCAATAACCTTTGATCGAACCGTTAGATCAATCTCAAATTCACAGCACACATTGACAACAACAATACCCAAAAACCCACAAATTTCTAGCCGTAGATCTGCTGCAAAGCTTCTGGAATTGCCTAAACCATCAACCCTAATTTATTTCACAAAATCTCAAGTAGCCAAAATAAACCCTGACTTTGCAAAGCTATTACAAAGTCGTTTTCTCTCCAAATCACTCAAAATCAACTCCTATATAAAACCCTTCAAGTTCACTCCCTAACCCTAATCTCCGATCTGCAAAAAGACTCTCCATTCGCCGTCGGCACGTGGTTTTGTGCCCTGGGGTCTGGTTTCGACCCAGGTTCTTAACCGGCCCTCTCCGGATATCAACTCTTGTAGTTTTGAGGTAAATTTCTTTAAAACCTACTCTTAACTTCTTATTAAACATACCTATACCAATTATTTTTCTAATCTACTTTGTTTTACCATTTTTATGGCTTTACAAAGTAAGCAGAAATCCCTTTTATAAAAGGCAGCATTAGCACTTTTTAATTTTTACTACCTCCTTGTCTATTATCTATTTTTCTAAGATAATTTTCTCAAATATTTTCATTTGAGCTCTTCTATAATATAATCATTCCTCCCCTCTTTCACCTAGTAGTCGTATTACTACACGACATCCACCCCCCCTGAACCTGTGCATCCTCTGGTATGCACCAATAATTCTTCAATATGTTGAATGCTCTTCATCTTGTTCATATTCTTGGTCTTCAATTTGATCATCTTCTTCTTTTTCAATACCCCTCAATAGATTTTGTTCTTCATCAAAATGTATATATATTCCTTTTTGTTTGAATAACTTGACTCGCTTGCCTGCTATAGGTGTCTTCAATTGTGTCCCATCAAGTTCCCGTAATACATATGTTCCATTGTCATAGACTTCTATCACAACATATGGTCCAAACCATCGCTTAGAAAATTTTCGTAATGTACTATGTTGGTTATCCAAACTATTATCATATACTAATACCCAATCACCTTCTTCTATCTTCTTAGGTCGTAGTCGGTGCGTTTTATCAAACCTTTCTTTATTCCTTTCCCTTGCTTCTTTCAACCTTCCTATTGCCACTTCAATGTCTTCAAGTCTTCTTTCCAATTGTTGAATACGTAATGCTAAAAGATCCTCCCTGTTAAGATCATCCTTCCAAGGTAATATTCTCCATGTAGGTATTGTTTCTTCTATTGGCATAATTGGCTTTTGTCCACACATTAATTCCGAAGGCATATAACCGGTCACTGTGCTATGAGTTGTACGATCTGCCCATAATGCAAATGGTAGTAGTTTTGGCCATTGATGTACTTTGCCATTGCATGCTTTTACTAATGCCTTAACAATAGGTGAATGCCCACGCTCACTCTTCCCATTACCTTCTGGATTATATGCTGTTGTCAAAGAAAGTTTGATTCCCATTCTACTAAAGAGTTCTTTTGCTTCTTTTGCATCCAATTCACCTCTATCTGCCGTGATTTTTCCAATACAACCATAGCGACAAATAATGTCTTCTAAAAGAAATCGACATACACTTTCAGTACTCTTTGTTCTTAATGCTCGTCCTTCAACCATATTTGATAAATCTTCACGTGCAAGTACCAAATATTTCATTTGTCCAAGTCCCATAGGTATTGCCACTAAATCCACTACCCACTTATAATGTAGTGCTAGAGGATAAGTTGGATGTAATTCATCTCGATGTCGAATATTAGAATAGAATTGACAAATTTCACATGATCCTATAAAATCAACCACATCTTTATATATGCCTTTCCACCAATATTTTTCCTTCAATTTAGTAAAAGTTGCCCATATTCTTCTATGCCCTGCCCACAAACTCTCGTGAAACTCCTTGATAATCTTTTGTTGAGCTTCTAAATCACATATCACTCGTTGTGGTATTTCTCCTCTTCTCTTTGGATGCTTCCATAAATATCCATCATATAAAAAATATCCATAGGCTTTCTTACGAATTTTCTTAAATTTTTCATCTGTCCAATCTTCTTGTCGCTTTAAAGTACTTAGGTACTTTCCAATATCTTCGCATTCACCTTCATATGAGTCTTTTAAAAATAATTCCAATGGTACAGTCAAACATGCATCTTCTTCTTTTGATAATGCATTTGTATAAAAATTTGCACCCACATCATCTTCCATATCAATCATGTCTTCTTTATCATAATACCTTGCCCTGGATAACATATCTGCAACTGAATTATCTCTTCCTGCAATGTGTTTAAATTCTGGATTCAAAGATTTGATATATGCTATCCACCTCAGCATAGCAATATCAGGAGTTGAACAACTTGTAATCATGCCTAGTAAAGGCAAACAATCTGTTTCTACAACTACCGATGCACCAATCAAATACTCTTTTTCATTTTTCATAGCAGTTACTACACCCCATAATTCTCTTTTAATTTGTGCATATGCTCTTTGTCTAATATTCAAAACCTTTGCTCCAAACCGTACTACATATTTATTCCCTTGTTCATCGTCTTGTCCAATTGCCCAACCTATTCCAATTGGACTCGCATCAACTGTTAATATTACTGGTCTTCCACATTCATAATTCACTTTTTTCAAAGTTGGTGGTGAAGAAAGAAGTTCTTTCAATTTTTCCATAGCTTTTCTTTGCTCATCTTTCCATTGAAACCTTTAATTTTTCCTTAACAATTCATATAATGGATCTGCCACATGTGCAAAATGAGGTATCCATATATGATAGAAATTGCACGCTCCTAAAAATCTTCTCACTTCTGTAGTATTTTCACATTCTTTCATCTTTTTAATAATATCAATTTTTTCAATACTTGGCTTACGTCCATATGATCCACACATGTGTCCAACAACTAGTATTTCATTTATCCCAAACATAGACTTTGTACCTCATAAGGTCAAGTGTACCTCTTCTAACCGTGATAAAATCTTTTCACAATCACTAATGTGATCTGCAACAAATCTTCTACAACCTTTCTGATCCAATGTCTCATCTTTTTCTTCTTCTGCACATCCTTTAATTGGAACATCATCTAAGAATGGCATAGTCTTTTCTGGTATAAATTCCCTCAATACTTTGATCATTCCATTCATCATATGAGCTACTGAATTAGTAGCCCCTTGAGGCAATGTACACATTCTTACCAAAACCAATGGAGTCTTCATAGTAGTTAAATCTCTACTTTGTAATGCCAATTGAAATTGATCATATCCTCAGTAAAGATCACCTATCGAATAGATTGCTCTTCCTGCAAATGCCTCTGCAAATTCATCCACAATTGGACTTGAACCCATATTTCTAATGGTTACTTTACTTACAGGTTGCATATCTTGTATAAATCTCATTGTTCCATTTTTCTTTGGTACCGTAAACCATCGATTTGAGTAAGGTGCTATAGATGGTTCTAAAATTCCCATTTCAATCTTTTCATTGAGTAAGTTAATCAACTTAGATAAATGTGCTCTTGGTACTGGAATTGGTCGTAAATTCCATGGTTCATGAGGAATAGTAAAAATAACCATAGGTGCTACAATATTTAGATCAACACATCCAATTTCATGTGCTTCAAATGCAAAAGCCTTTCCATGTCGTGAAAGCATATTTCTAAAGCATTTTTCTTCACATTTTGTCAAAAATCCTTCACATCCAACCCTTAATCCATCTAGTGTAGCATCCATAAATTTATGTCCTATCTTCTTAGGATCTCTCAAATTTGGTTGTGTAGATGCTCTTCTCACATTTTCTTCACAATTTGATGGTAGTGGCAAAGCCACTGGTTTAACCTTTTTTGCCACTGATTTATACTTAGTTTCAACACATACCTCTTGGCGACTTAAATTTTTCATAAAGTTTTGAATTTCATCATAAAATTCTTTAGAACATACATTAATAATTTTATTACTTTCTTGTAATCCATATTGTAATAAATAATTTAATTCTCCCATAGTATCCGCAAATCCAACTTCTTCAAATGATCCTGATATAAGTTCATCCTCAACCAATTCTCCATTTTCTTTCAAAGTTTTTTCCATTTTTTTAACATAATGTTTATCTATTCTTTTCATCCCTTCAATAGTTTTAAAAGATAATACACCATCTTGGTTCAATCCAACAAGTCTAGTAGGTAATGCCATCTTTGTTAAATTCAGCGGGAATATGTCTTCCTTTAACCCATTGCAATCCCGCTTTACAATGGTGTGCGGTAAAAACCCTCAAGCTCTTCAAAGTTCTCATTTGATAATGGCTTTTCTCTCAACTTATCACGATTTCTTTCATGATCAGCACAAACGGTTAAAAATTGAACTGCTTTCATTCCATCTTGGCTTCTTATTCTTGCATAGGCTGAATCATCATCCATAACCTTTGTTTCCATTCTTGTAGTAGTAATAAATGGTTGTCCCAATATAATTGGATATGTAGACATATCTTGTACAAAAAAATGTTGTTCATGAATGACATCTCCTATCATCACCTTTATGTTTGGACAAGCTCCATACAATTCTCCCTTTGAATTATTTGCTGATCTTATCATCCATCCATGTTTAGTATCAATTGGCCATTTTTCCTTTCTATATAACTCCTTCGATATCAAGTTGATCTCAGAACCATGATCAATTAGTGCTACAATCGGCTCTTCTAATTCTCCTAATTTTACTAAAATTTCTGTTGTAGCTCTTGCCCAAAGACTTCGAGAATAATGACTAGAAGCTTGAGTACTATCTTCTTTATCTGTGAACTTGCCTCGTGAAACATCTCCAATCAATTGCATTTCAATTTCTTCCTCTTCATCGCTTCCCATTGCTTTTGTACCTTGTATATTTGATGTTATAGTTTCACCAATAGACTGTCTTTTTCTTTTTATTGTATCAATAATAACTTCATGAAATTCTCTTTTTGCAATTCCTAAAATCTCACCAATTGTAAACTCTACCTTTCCATTTAAAATCCGCTCCTCCAAAACCCTTTTCAAATCGGTAGCAGCTTCAATATCTGATTGTAATTTATAAGTAGGGGCCTTTCCTTTCTCTTTTACAAAATCTCCTTCTTTTGTAGGAACATTCTCTATTGTCTCATCACGTATAGGATTTTTGTGTTGTCGTGCTTTTTCTCCTCTTGTAATCATTTTTGATGGCCCTTCATTATTTTCATCTCTTCTTCTTTTTTCTTCTATTAATGCATCATGTTGATTCCTTGCAATATGAGCATGTACCGATAATCCATCTACAGGATCATTCCATCCAGTAATTTGTCGAATGTCATTTCCAACACGTTTTAAATCATTTTTGGTAAAATTTCCTCTTTCAGCATAACTCATTGCACTTGTCCACAAAAAACTAGATTCTCCTGGAAGTTTAAGATTTATATTTAAGCACTTGCCTCGATTTGCTTCTACCCAATATGTTGATGCTTCATTGCTTGAGATTTTGAATGATTCTCTTGCAAGTGCCTTCATTCCTCCTTTACCAAAGTTTGTCTCCAATTTTTCTCTACTTTCCTTTAAATGTATCATACCATCTTTGAAAAAAACAACTCCTTTGCGTAGTGCCTCTGTAAAATCTTCACACTCCCTTCTTGAATGATCCACGCTATCACACCACATGCACCTATGTATTATACCATCCATTTGTTCAAATTTTTGTCTTGTTGACACCTTTGATGATTGGCCCTTTTCTTCAAGTTTTGCAAATTTTATTTGCAAATCTCTCATCCCTCGTATGATTTCATCAATGTCTATTTCTTCTTTCTTTGATGTTGCCATTGATGGTTGAAGCATAGGTATAGAATGGTTTATAGGTAATTTTACCTTAGAAGCTTGCAATGGTCTTTGAATACCCACCCTATCTTTTCTCCTTTCTCTTTTTGCAAGTACTCCGATTGCTTCTTCCACTTCCTTCCAATTTGATGTCAGTCCTTCTTCTTCTTCTTTATCTTCAAGTAATATTTCCAACTTCTCTTGTAGCTCTCTATCAGCCGCTTGTAGAAAAAGCTCTACTTTGTTTGGATCTAGTAATAGCTTCTCTTTCTTTGATAGATGGAAATATTGCCTTTCAAACTCCCTTAATAATTCTGTCGCTTGAAGATCCTTCTTAGGCCTTTCAATCCATTCAAAAAATGTCCTTTCTGTAACCCGATCACTGTCTTCAAAAAAATATTCATCCTTTAATGCTTGAGAAAACCTTTCCCATGAATCTCCAGATTGTCCTATAATGGACTTAACATGACTTCTTATCTCCGGTATAGTAGCCAGTTCAAATAATTGAACCATCTCCTTCTCAGAAACACGCTTCAATTCCATTTCTTTAACATAACATCTTAAATATTTTGTAATATTCTTCACTTCAAATTGGTCAATCTTGTCCACAACTGCTTGTAATGCCTTATTTGCCATTCCTTCCTTGCGATCTTTCACCTATTGTTGTTGCATGAATAGAGCAAATGCTTCAAACATGCTTGCAGAATTAGGATCAAAATACATACCTTGCCCTCTTTTGCTACCTCCACTTGCAACTCCACTAGAAGCTCCAATTGATGCACCATCCATAATTCCTCCTTCAACTCTCTTGCCTTCCTTCTCCATAAGTCAAATAAATCCAAAATTTTCCAAAAATCTTCCACCTCAAGCTTTTC